>VWZS01007854.1:225794-312357 GCA_013397075.1 Rhabdornis inornatus
AAAAAAAAAAAAAAAAAAAAAAAAAAAAAAAAAAAAAAAAAAAAAAAAAAGCATGCCTCTAGTTCTTTCCAGTATTATCCACCTAATAAATCTAATTCTTGACCTAAAGATGCCACTAAAGATGCTGCCTAAGATATATGTCAGTTTCTTTACATATGGGTGAGCAACACAATGCTTCATGTATTTAAAATCTTATTAGATTAACATTACTGTCCCAAATAATATTATTTTTTATATTGCTGTTGTTTTGTTTTTGCTTCCTTCCTTTGCTCCTTTCCCTCCTTCCTCCTCTGTCTTCTCTCCTCTCTGGCTTTTTCTCTCTTTCACACGCCTACTCACTTTCTCTCCCTAACAGACAGAAGGTCACAGGAAGAGGAAAAGTGACAAAGCTCCCACCCAGTCAAAGTCTGCACCCTGTGATTTGTTTTTTAGCTTATTTTTCATATTCATTTTTGTTTCATCTTTTATACTATCAATATTGTTTTAAAAATCAGTTATGCCAAATGCTTAAGAAGAAGATTCTTATATGTAGTAAAAAATATTCAAGAGGCAGATTTTAGCAATTTAGAAACAAATACATAAAGGTCAAATTCTATTGTGCATTTCTGTCAGAAAAGTGCTTTTTAGCAATTATTCTGACATTAGTTTTTCAAACTCCTGCCTGAACTGAAGATGGCATCACCAAATCAAAAATATCCTACAGACCTTTCTTCACATTGTTCAGAAACTTAAAAAAAAAAAAAAAAATCCAATACCTCCAAGACTTCATATAGATCTGTATTACTTTGACTCTGCAAAGTACTGAACATTTCTGTTTTCCCAAGAATTCTCTGCAAATTGTGAATACTTTATGTCTTTTGGCATCAGCTGTCATATTAATTGTGCTACAAAACCAACAGGACCAGATCCGAAAGAAAAACTCAGACCAAACCCAGAAACAAACACCAAAAATCCAGACAAAGATGTTTAAAGACTTGGAAACAGTTGCAAGAAACTACAATGTTGTTTGGGGGTTGTTTTTACCATTTACAGAACCTGCATTTGTAAAAGGATGTTTGGAATATAAAATCTGTGGTTGTGTATGTTTGTGGGTGCACAATGGATAGAAAAAATTACCAGGTTTAAACTTTTATCAGTAGCACATCTATACTGATTTTTTTATTAAGACAGCTTGTTCAGAGATTTCCTAAGGCTACCTAAGTGCTTTGCAAATAAAATAAATATTATTGCCCTGAACTACATGCAAAGATCAAAATCACTTTTAAAATGTCAATGAAATAAATATCACATATCTTCTCCTGATTTAATTACTAGGTCTTTGAGCATGTATGAGTAAATTATATAAATTCTTAGCTCTTTTTCAAGTTGTCTCTGACTTCCAGGTAAACTTGTATGTTTGTTCTTTTGTTTCATTTTAACATATGCAAATGTCAAATCTTGGAGTAAGGGCACACGACAATAAAAATTTTTATTTTAATGGTCTGTTTTCTAGAAAATTCCCATTACTGTAGGAGTTAACTATAGCTATGATGATGTGAACAAGCCTGAGTAGTGGGCCCCTGGGAATCTCATGAGGCAATGTGTAAGGTGCTGCACCTGGGTCAGGGCAACCCCTGGTACCAACACAGGCTGGGCATGAACAGACGGAGAGCAGCCGTGGATGGAGAACAGCCCTGTAGATAAAGGCTTGAGGTTGCTGGTACATGGGAGGCTGGACATGACCCAGCCATGGGCACTCCCAGCCCAGAAACCAAACGTGTCCTGGGCTGCATCCAAAGCAGCGTGGGCAGCAGGGGAGGGAGGGGATTCTGCCCCTCTGCTCTGCTCTGTGAGACCCCAGCTGCAGTGCTGCATCAGCTCTGGGGTCCCCAACAGAAGAAGAAACACCTCTCTTATGAGAAAATGTTGAATACATTGAAGTTATTCAGTCTGGAGAACAGAAGGCTCTCGGGTGACTTTATTGTTGCCTTTTAGTACATAGAGAGGGCTGACAAGAAAGCTGGAGAGGCACATTTTACAAGGACATGTAGTGATAAATTACAAGGACATAAGTGATAAGAACAAGCTGAAAGTGGGTTGATTCAGATTGGATATTTGCAAGTTCTTTACCGGGAGGCTAAAACAGGTTGCCCAGAGAAGCTGTGGATGTCTGGAAATGTTCAAGGCCAGGTTGGATGGGGCCCTTGAACAACCCAGTCTACTGGAAGATGTCTCCACAGCAGGGGTGTTGGCACTAGATGATCTTTAAGGTGCCTTCCAACCCAAATCCTTCTGTGAGTCTATGATCTTACAAGGTTTTGTAATAAATCCTAATTTTCAGGTTTCTACACCTTTATCAAACTGAAACTGTTAGTTCATTATTTTTTATCAATATATTGGACTGGCTACTTGGAAAATAAAAATACACTATAAAAAAAGAAGTCGAGAATTTCTAGTCTGCTGAAAAAAAATTTAAAAGTTGTCCAGGAGGCCTTCCTGAGTGATGTTTTGCCTTTTAGCTTCTTTGTGAAACCTTGAGAGCTTCTAAGCCATAGCAAAATCCCATTATATCTACTGAGCTAGGTGGTAATAGCTAAATTATAGTTATGTATTACATGCAGACTGGACAGAGAGACCATAATAAACATTGCACTATACAGAATAAATTGTCCATCCAGCTGTATATCCTTTTTCTCACAGTGACCAATATTAATTAAGGTGTTTTTTTGCAGCAGCACGGAGGTGTAGCTTGACAGTTTAAAGGAACAATTGAAAGATTGGCCTATTTTTTGTCCCCTATCCTATGTTTGATTCTTCGTTGCTGCTGCTGCTTAAGTAGATTACACTAGATTGGATGTTTCCACGCAAATTTATTAAAAGGTTGGCATTTTAGTGGTTTATATATTTATTAATCATTTTTTAATTAAGAAAAAGGACACATTCATCTCTTAAGCAGTAGCTGGAATCTCCTAGCAACAGCAATGTCATTAAGATGTAATTTCTTTTTTTTTTTAATCATTACTCTTTTGAATATCCTTGACTCTAAAGAGTGTCTGAATTTAAATGCTACTTTTACCATAAGATTGAGATCTTAAAAAAGATTAATTTCTTTGGTGTCAATAAGATCATGCTAACTTATAAAATAGATAATATTTTAAATGTTTGCAATAAGTAGTGTGTGGAAGAAAATATTCCTAAAGACTCACAGAAAATCATAAATTCAATGAGTTTTGTAATAATTAGGAAAATTGCTTCCCAAGCATAATTTTAATGCATCAAGATTCAGAACAATAAAGCTACTGATACACATAATATAATCAATAAAATCCAACTTTTATGACAGTCATCAACACAGCACTCTTTCGTTTCACCCTTCATTTCCCTCTTATATGTTGGTAGAGCTGTAAAAGAGAAAATAAGTGAGCAGCCCTCTGCAATATTGAAAGGTAAGAAATAACAATGCAACAGTCCTTTTGTATATTCATCCTTTCAAAGGAAATTTTGAAGATACAACATAATGACTTGTTTATTCTACTTCAAAAAAAAATTCCTATTTTAATATTGAATACCTTACTACACCTAGATGATAACTTGCTGTTCAACTCTTCTTGAAATACAATAATGAGAGAAAATATTTCAACATTCTTTTTGTTCAAAAATGATGAAAAAAAACCCCGGCCTTTACAAAAAAAAAAAAAAAGTCTATGATTTTTTTCAAAAAAATATTGTATTTATAAACATCCTCTTTAAGTTAATTAATCTCTTGAATGACATTAGCCACATCTAAATATAGTCATCTAAAAGGAAGCTGATTTTAGTGTAAATTGATGTAAACAGTTAAGGGTCTTTGGAATAAAGTGTCATAAATAATACCTTCCCAACACAATTTATTCTACTTGTTTTGAACATATTTTAGTACAACCTGAATGGTTAATTTCTCTCCACTGACTGTAAAGATGCCTTGATGGATACCTCCGACAGAATGCTAAAAGCTGAAGTTATTGCCAGACTGCTGAAGTGTTCCATCTTAGATTTACTTCAGTTTGACTTTTAAAAGCTAAGTTTAAAAACTCCAAAATATTTTGTTTAAATTATTTAAATATGTAATTACTACAAAAATATTTTGCAATCTGTCCCTACTTTGCTTTTGAAAAAAGGGGGTAGAAACTATAGTAATTAAGAAAAAAAAAAAGGTTTAATTCAAACTTCAATTTTTTTTTCATATCCTGGAAATGGGATAAAAAGAAATAAATTGATTGTTCAAAGAAATGTATGTCTACCCTTTAATCTCTTTAGATTTTCAGAAATTCACCGAAAGAAGGAGCTGTTACTCTGAGTCCTCAGACCAAAAGCCTTATAGTCTCATCTCTTTTTTACTTTGCTTTGGTTTTGCTTACCTTTACTTGACCTTCCATTGTTAGAATGAAAGTACACAAGTTATTGAGTCAGTCCTCAATAACTTGAACTTTCATGATGAGTGTCATGGGAAAAGAAAATGAGGAAGAGTGTCAGGGAGAAGGAAAGTGGATCATTCAGCACTGACCCTGTGTGACCTCCTGCAGGTATTTCCCAATTGTGACACTGGAGTCCTTTAGCATGATGTTCCACATCCATAGAGATGTGTGTGCAGCCGAGCAGGTTTATGATGCCTGCTGACTTGACCAAGCCTCACTGATGTGGTTCTGCGGTGCAAATGCTGAACCCTGTGCACCAAACAAATTATCTGTTTGAGATCCAAGCATGGTCCCATGCATCCTGCTGGACCATATAATACAGACCTAGTCTACAGCTTAGGATTTTTTTTCCCCAGTTATAAATACTGAAACTCTAGGGTGTAAATAAAAATTAATGTGAATGAAGGTAACTGCAAGACATAAAATAAGACTTCTGTGACGTAACTATACAAACAGGGTACAATAAAATTCATGCATAAGGCGTAAACTGAAGAATGTGAACAGTAGTTATGGAAAAGGCAGGAAACATGACTGGCAAAATGAAAAAGTTTTGCTCCTGGAGATAAGATAGTCCGTCCTGGAAACAGATGACATTCACACTTTCTTTAGGGAGGTTGTGAGGATCATAAAAATACCATGTACACACGAAAAAAAGAAAGAAAGATAAATTACTCTCCACTGGTTTTCTGTGGGCTAAATCCTGGACCTCAGTATCTATTCATCCGCTTTAAGTATATGGATCATTCCTTGGCCACCTCAGCAGCAATGCTGACTTGATCCTCTCATCAAATCAGGAAGGACAGAATTGTTTATGGCCTGCAATATGAATTAGATCAATGAAAATGATCATGGTTTAATAAAAATACTCAAGAAGTTTCAAATTAGTGCCTGGAGGTTAGTGAAGGCAGTAAGGGATATCTCAGATCAGCTTTACCCATGGAAGAAAAAAAAATAACCAACTACATCCTGAGACACCCTTGCAATACTCTAGCTTTACATCAGAGTAATAAATTTGAAATCATTTGGGATGCTGCAGTGTAAAATCGAGCAGTACAATGATTAATCGGGTCACCAGCCTCTTCTCCCCTATGTTGCTAAAACGTTATTTAATTAAAACTAAAATGCCATGTGGGATTGGTCCCAGGGTATGGTTTCTAGGTATTGCATAAATAGGAAGAAGGTATTATTCTATTGTTAATAATGTTTCATCTACTCAGTCTTTCTCCAGTCTGCTGATGCACAGCAATTCTCCTTTTAATATGCAGACACCACTGCATGCTGACTTAAAAGATAGTTTCAGAAAAGTTTTCAGAAACTTTCTGTCAGAAAATTTCAATTCAAATTAACTGAAGGAAAGGAAAAGTAATTTCAACAAAATATGATTATGGAAGGCCATGAAAGATAAAAATTCTGATTTCTGATATTCTATTCTGATGGAATTGGCTTTTTTTTTTATTATTTATTTTAGACAAAACACAACAGATAAAAAAACAAATAAGACCCCCACCAGAACAAAACTTCTCATATTTTAATCAACCCAAATGGTTTATTTCAGGTTTCTGTTTTGAACCACACTGGCAAGTATTACTTTGGTTTGAATCTTTACCTGGGTTGGTTGCTTTTATTTTTTATTTTGCTTTATAGCAGAATAAAGGAATTAATGTTTTCTGAAAACAAAACCACTTCTCCAGAGTTCTAAGATTAAATGGTGTCTTTAACTTTTTTTCCAAGGTGTTTTTTAGATGAGAGGGAGTTTGTGATTCACATGCTTTAGCATTCAGCTCTGAAATCCTTATTTTTTGAAGTCTGTAGTCTGAAGACTAAGTCAGGAAAAGTCTGAGGAATGAAAACATGCTGTTTCCCAAGTTAAAATAATTGCATTACAGGGAATTAAGATGTGAACTAACAAGAAAACCAAGGTTTGGTATTATTGTCACACCACATAACTACATTAGACCTCCAGAAAGAAAATGACTGACATATGAAACCTTTGATGCATAAAATCAAGTGTGAGAGAGAAGGAGAAGGATGCAGGAAGCTTCTTGTTTTGTTTAGTTTCGTTTTGTTTTTTTTAATAAGTTTTTTCTATAAATCAGTAGTTCTGCATCTGTGAAATACTGGGGTAGAAGGCAGGGCTGAGCCTTCTGAGACTTGGGTCTATTTCTAGTGCCATCAACGGCTTGACATGTGACCTTTCCAAGGTCAGTGCTTCTGTTTTCCAATCTGTTGAACAAGTAAAATTATATTGTATTCTCCTGTAAAAGCCTCTGAGATCTGTTGACAAAAAGAGAAAGAACTGGGTATTACTCTTCCATAAGATTTGACTTTTTTTTCGTTGTACCCCTGAGTAATAATGATAATTACTTCAGTCACCATATTTGTTCATCACAAATTTCAAAGAACATTTGGGCTCCCACTTGCAATACATGCCACTTCCTCAAACTGGGAAACTGAGACATGAAAAAAGAGAAATTAGTTGCACAGAGTCATGTCAGCAAACTATTGGTGGAGGCAGGTCTTTGCCTCAGTTCTGCATTCTGAGAAACGTTTTCCTTTTCATTATTAAGTAATGAAAATAAGTTATACTTAAAGAGAGCAGAGACATAAGCTCTCAACTACTTTTTTCCATTTATATGATCCTTATGTTGCTCTGAGACTGCGCTATGAAAATGGATTAAAAAATAATTAATTATTGAAAATACATTATAGATCTATTATTCAAGCTGATGTTATTCAGTGGGATTACTTGTGTAAGCAATAGATTGAAAGTCTGAAAGTCTGGACAGGTTGTTTCCTGCAGGATTTTTTTTTTTTTTTGAGAAAGATACATTTTAATGCCTTGTGTATATCTAAATGACACTGATTTTTTTATCTCGTGTCTCATCACTAATATTTTTATAAAATTATAAAGTAATTTTTAACTAATTTTAAATTGTATGAATGAGTGTTACTAAACTACCTCACTCACTTGAATATGTTGAGAGTAACCAGCTGTTTCAACCTTTTACTTGTGTTCAGTCACATGGGAATGGGACACACTTAGGGAAAGAATGAAATAAGCAAGCAATCAAAACCACAAAATGGTCATATAGCAAAAGTGGAGTGCTATTTTGTGTATTGATCACACTACATGGAAGTCATGTCTTGCAGGATGTTGAGAATTGTTGTAACGAGGTACTTAAAATGATAATGCTGGAATCTTAAAAAAAAAAATTTGCTGAGATTAGACTGTGGTGCAAATGCTATCACTTATTAAAGGCTGCAATGTTATACTAGTACGTTTCCTGTTATAGCTGACTAAAAGGACAAATATTTCTCACAGCTCCAGTTAATTTCATTGTAATGTTTCCCCCCAGCCTAAATGTATGTCTTTTATCACAAAGCAAAAAAAGAAAAAAAAAAAAAAATTCTGTGTACTTCAGTGCTGCAGTGCTGAATGCTGCAATGCTAAACTTAGGAAACCAAAGCCTGGAATGAAATCCCGGTCCTCAAGTCAGGCAACCAACCATCTCACATATTGCTCTGGGAAAGGCAGAAACTAGGCCTTCATGTCAGGACTGAGAGCATGGAAGATGCAGCTGGGAGGACATTTCAAGTGAAATGCTGCAGTGGAATCTCAGTTCACGTTCCAGGGTCAGGGCTGCAGCAAAACCATCTCTCTCCATCTGGACTCCTTAACTTGAAATTCTCCACTGAAAACAGACAACCCACTTCTGTTGTGTCAAAGTTTTAAAGTGTGTGTGTGAGTATGTGTGTATGTGTGAGAGTGAGTTTTGAGATGAGAGGAATAAAAGGAGGAGGGTGACTCAGCTCAGCTCCCTATTTCCCTCCTAACCAAGAGCACAGTGGGCAGAACATACTTTCCCAGAGAAGACAGAGGGTCAAATCACTACTAAGTTGGAAGGGGATTAATTCCTGTAATAACCCCTTACATTTGAACAAAAGACCACTCCAGAAGACCCTAGGCTACAGGAAAATAAAAAGAAAAAGAGAAATTAAGGAAACAGAGAAATAAAGATAAAATATAAATGTCTGTCTGGTAAATATCTTTACCAAACATATATTCTGGATACTCTCACCAATAAATACAGTAGCTGTGGGGCTTGGTCCTGTCCTAAGAACTGCTCAGGTGCTTCAGTGACTTTAATGCAAGCAATCATTGTAGAAAGGGAGTGAGAAACTCAGATCAATATATATAGTTTAAATAAGGCATTCTGGTCAGAACCTTGGCCTGGCCTACTCGCTAAATACACCTCTTTCTTCCGCATCATCAGGATTTCAAAGTGAAATGACTACACGGGTTTTATGGCAGACTACACACAAGATGGATGCAAAATCTGTCCATCTTTCTGACTCCTATTTCCATTTTTACACCTAAGGTTCTAACCTTTTAAGATTAACCCTGTGACCTATTCAGCCACTGTTTCCAACACAAAATTACCTCAAGGTCTGATGACAATGTGTACTGGAGAAAAATGTCAATGGGTTTTGCTACCAGCTCCATAATCTAAACATCTGATATGTGAAGTTTATTAGGTCATACTGAGTCTCATATGAAAGCACAAAGCAAGCAAGTCCTCCCAGGGCTGCGCACAGCCTGGCAAGTGCTGTAACTCATGCTCCCCTACTGCCTTTCCATGGTTCAAGGGATCTCAAAATTATTTTTCTTGTAAAGTAGAACAGCTGCAGCAAGAGGGTTGGTAGCCCGGTGGTTGAGGGTATGAGCCAAGAAAGAAAAACATGTGGGCTGGCTCTTACACTGCAAAAGATGGAGAATTTTTTATTTTCTCATCATGAGCCAGTCTCCTACTCACTAGATAGAAGTAGGCAAACCACTTCTCTAACTTTCTTTTCTTTTTTTTTTTTTTAGTCATCATCATCCACCACTGCATCATTTTGCACAGCTCCGTCTGGTGAACATATCACAGGGAGACTTGGAACATGCTCACATGCCATTACCCTTAGAAAAAAGAAAAAATGAAGGAGAAAATTATCTGGTTTTGGGAGCCTTGTTAGGTCTAATTGAAGTTTAGATAGAAATCCAGTAGCTATGTGTGAAGACTGCCTTGTGAGATATACTGAGATAGAAAATTCTGTAAAGAGATCCTGATATTAGCTTAAACCCTTCCACCCTTAGAACTTGTTTATCTGAGCTGGGTTAAAGTCGTTGTATACACTGAGAAGCATAATTTCTGCATGAGCTGCAACATATGGAGGAATCTGTGTTAACTACCAGCCTGTGTTAAATTCCATAGCCAAAGCTTGAACAAAGACATAATTTCAAATTAAATAATGATCCTATAACTCTTTTCTTTGGTCATCTATTGTGATTTGTAGTGCACATACACAGATGTTTATATGCATATGTATATATGTATGTGCATCCACACAGAACATCATGTCTACAGTGTAGGACGTCTTTATACCTCCATAGAAATAATGAAGCCAATTTTACAGTACATAGTACAAACCCTGAAATCAGGATATCTACTGTAATAGTTGCTCTCTTCTCCAGAACCTTTGCAGATGGTCTGACTTCTGCTCTGCAAGTTCTACAGTGTTAGATGAAGCAACTAGCTTTTTAACATGTTCCAAAGTAGCACAAATATACCCTTACCCAGTGTTACTTGCATAGCCATAGCAACAGGGAGATGGGAGATTACTAACTGGGAAAATGAAGTATCCCACTACCTTTTCCTATTTCAAGTAATTTTCTATATTATGAGTAAACCAGTTTCTATTCAAAATGGTTTCATTTGGCTTGTATGTGGTTAAATATGGAGACTTTACACCCAGAGGAAAGGTATAAGTAGGCGGCTCATTGTTTTAGGCTTCTGGATTTTGCAGATGGAAACATGAGGTAAAGATAACAGTCAAGGACAATATACTTGTATGCTCTTTCACTTATCTGTTCTTCTGGATAATTTAGAGTGGATTATGCGAGTTCTGTTTAAACAACCTGTGTATGGATTGTAAACTGGGATTCATATGCTGAATTTTAAAGACCCAGATTAATTGGCACTTCAACGCTGTATGGTCTCTCACTTTACCACACTCTCTAAGTAACAGAGTAAAACGTTTCAGCTCCCAATCAACCTGACCCAGAAATAGGTATTTCCTTAAAACTCTTAAAGGCGGGCCTCTTATCCTAGGATACATGTTTCCAAACTTAATTCAATAACATTAAGAAACCTAGAAATTTAGGATTATGGCACTGAGTAATGGTAGATTAATGTTCTGGATCTTTCTGTGTAGCTTGACTCATAGGATAAAAAACTTCAGATATCAAATCTCAAATGGGTGGTGTCTTTTTTCTAATGGATGTTGTCGTCTTTTTTCTTCCTCTCTGAATTGTCTCCTAGATGTTAACTTTTGCATAGCAGATGCTCTCTCAATACATATATTTTAAATATAAGACATCAATCTCCAAAGTATACAGTTGAAAACACAATGGCTTCCTTAGATAAATACTCCTTTGGAAGTTACATAGCATCAATAAACACTCTTATTTCTTCTGGCATATTTTTTACTTTTTGGGTTTTAACCACTTCGAAACTCCAGGTCCCCAGACAGCTTCCACCAGTTCCCACCTCTCAGCACATCCTTTGTAAGAAGCAGGCAATCTGTCCTTCACGCTTTGACAACAGGTCATTGTCTCCTTCCACTTATTAAATTCATATTATTTATTTAATATCTTGCTAATGTTCGGATCTTCTGGTTGCATTTTGATTGTTTTTTATGGTGCCTGAGCAATTTTAATAACATGAAGGTAAAGATGCTTGGAAGCTTTATTCTAAGGTAGGAGGAGAACAAGTCCTCCTGCCCCACATCCCAGGGAGTCTTCACCAGGCTCCAGATTTTCAGTCTTTACTCTGCAAAGACTTTGTTCACAGTGATCTTGTCACTGCTGCTGACAGCAAGTTAATGTGTCCTTGACCCCCACCCTGACCCTCTTCCCTTCCTCTGACTGCCCTGCTTCTCTCCATGGACTATCCTAGGGCTTTCTTGCCTCCAATTTCCCTTTGAGACTGCGATTTTTGATCCATAGAAGGTTTCCAGACAGTTTTGCATCCCCCATCGTTCCACTCTGACATCACTGAGAGACAAAGTCAAAGTAACCATCAGGAGAAATGAATTAATGTGTCCCAATGTGGCACCAAGTTTCCTTTCCTCTTTTTCTTTTCCTAGTGAAACCACTGATATATTTCTTGTGGTGCTTTCTGTCTCAGTGGCATTTTATCTTTTCTAGCCCATTTGTAATTTACTGGATAAGCTTTTTCGGGGTCAGGATTTCTCTCTTTCTGTCTGTTTTGTTTCCTACTCCTGTCCCATTTCCTACCTCTCTTCCCCCTCCCTCCCTAGTCCCTGCCCACCAGAACAAACCAAAAGACCAAATATTCATCCTGGGGACTTGAAATGGCCACGGTAACTGTTGTGATTTGTCTGTGGTCTAATTACATTAATTTGATAAGATCATCATCGGCAGGATGTCTAATTTATTTGCAAGCGGTAGCCAGGGAGAAGCTTTGACCAAATTAACATGCCGCCGGGACCAGGGGGTGCAGGCTCCATATGGCTCTCTGGATTTTCCTATAAATAACTCTCCCCCAGCCCACTCCCCGGTTACATCCCCCCCTACCAGTATGCCGCAAAGTTCACCAGCGGCGCCGGACTCCAGAGGCACAGACCTGGGCTGCAGGAGGCACCAGGAGGCTGGGCTGCCTCTCCGCCTTCGCGCCTCCTCCTCCTCCTCCTCCTCCTCCCGTCCTTCTCCCCCTCCCCCTCCCTCTCCTCCTCCTCTTCCTCCTCCTTCTCCTCCTCCTCCTCAGAGCGAGGCAGGGGAAAAGCGGGTTTCCACTTGCACCACCAGAGGTGCAACTGGTTCTTCGCTCGTAGGCATCTGAAACCCGTCCGAATGATGCAGAAACTTTTGTGTGCTTGGCTCCTGTCTTTGACGCCAGGCACCGATTTTTTCCGCTGTGTAATCTCTTTTGTCAGAAGGGTGGGAGCTAGAAAAGGGCAGCAGGGGGGGAGGGGGGAGGAACGGGGGGAGAGGAAAGGGGCGAGAAGGAAGGTGTCGAGGGAAACAAGCGTTTTATTTCCACAGGGAGTATATAAGGAGCATCCCTAGAGAACTATCTATGCGTGGACATACACGCATCTCTAGATTTTTATACAGAGATAAGAATAACCGTCAGTTTCTACCCTTCCCTGCCTTCCTTAAGGGAGACACTACACTCCGTGGGAACAGGTAGCGTGAACTGCTAACAGTGCAGCAATCCCTTCCCCCCATCTACTCTCTTCTCTGTGATCATCTAAATTATGAAAAATAGTGCATTAATCCACGGTTCGACATTGCATAGAGAACACCAGCGAGAGACAAAATCCAGCATAAAACACCCTAGACTGCAGGGGAGGAAGAAACGCACTTAAAACAACGATAAAAATGGCGTGCAGAATAATTACCTCAGATTGCTATTCGCTTGACACCCTGACACTAATTCTGTTCAAGTCATTGGGAAATACAATAAGGCAAACGAGCCTTCCTCTCCTTCTTGTGCAGGTGTGTGTGTGAATGCGGGCAACAAGGAACCGGCCGGGGATGCTAAACTTTCCATTTTAAAAGAAAATAAATGAATTAAATAATCAATTTAGAAGAACGCATCTAAATAGATCTACAGCTTTTAATGCCAGTGTTTTTAACGCTGCCCTGTACGTGGATTGATTTTTTTTTTCTTCTCCAGCATTCCCTCAGCAGATGGATTTTTGCCACTGCAGCTCAGCAGAGGGTGTCAGATCTTTCAGTGTGCACCAGGTTGAAACGAGCAGAGCCTCTTAGCAACTCTCCCTCTGCGTGCATGTGAGTGTGTGCGAGCGTGCGGCTCGGCAGCAGCGGAAGAAAAAGGAAAGAAGAGCGAGCGAGGGAGCGAGCGAGGGAACGCGGAGGGGAAGCAGCGCGGCCGGCAGGGCGAGGCGAGGCGCNGAGCCGCGCACCGCGCAGCCTCCGCGGCCAGCGCCGCGCTCCCGCCCGCGCCTCCCTAACATGCAGCGGCGGCCGGGGGCCAGCAGCACCGTGCCGGTGAGCCAGCCCGGCCGGCAGACCTCCACTTAGCTGCCCGGCAGGCGTCAGGGAGGGCGAGCGAGGAGGGGGATTTTTTTNTGCCTGCCTTGCAGTACGTGCCTGGATAGTTTGTGGATATAATTACTGACTGGAATCTGGGCTGTTGCAGTTGTGCGTGGGGGGGAGAGAGGAGAAAAGAAAGCTTCCCCCCCCCTCTGCCGACCCTCCCTGCTCCCCCCACACACATTTTTTTCCTCCCCCTTTGCTGGTGGTTCGGACATTTAATGTATTGAATGAACTGAAATTGTTTTCCGTGTGAGGAGGATGGTTGCTGTTACTTTGTGATGAGATCGGGAATGAATTGCTCGGTTTAAAAATGCTGCTTTGGATTCTGTTGCTGGAGACGTCTCTTTGTTTTGCTGCTGGAAACGTTACAGGGGACGTTTGCAAAGAGAAGATCTGTGCCTGCAACGAGATAGAAGGGGATTTGCACGTAGACTGTGAGAAAAAGGGATTTACCAGCCTGCAACACTTCACCGCCCCAACTTCCCAATTTTACCATTTATTCCTGCATGGCAATTCCCTGACTCGACTTTTCCCTAATGAGTTTGCTAACTTTTACAATGCGGTCAGTTTGCACATGGAAAACAACGGTTTGCATGAGATTGTTCCTGGGGCTTTCCTTGGGCTGCAGCTGGTGAAACGCTTGCACATAAACAACAACAAGATCAAATCGTTCAGGAAGCAGACTTTCCTGGGGCTGGACGATCTGGAATACCTCCAGGCAGATTTTAATCTGTTGCGGGATATTGACCCGGGAGCATTCAGGGACTTAAACAAGCTAGAGGTGCTGATTTTAAATGACAATCTCATCAGCACCTTGCCCCCCAATGTGTTTCAGTATGTGCCGATCACCCACCTCGACCTCCGGGGAAACCGTCTTAAAACCTTGCCTTACGAGGAGGTCCTGGAGCAGATCCCAGGCATTGCTGAAATCCTGCTAGAGGATAACCCCTGGGACTGCACTTGCGATCTGCTGTCTTTGAAAGAATGGCTGGAAAACATACCTAAAAATGCTTTGATCGGCAGAGTGATTTGTGAAGCTCCCACTAGGTTGCAGGGCAAAGATTTAAATGAGACCACAGAGCAGGAGCTGTGTAAAAAGAACAGAGTAGATTCCAGCCTAGCTGCTCCCCCTGCCGAAGAAGAAACCTGCGATCCTGGTCCCATTCCAACCCCCTTTAAAATACATGGCAAAGAAGACCCTGCCACGCCAGGATCTGCTCCAAACGGAGGTACAAAAATTCCTGTCAACTGGCAAATCAAGACCAAACCCACTGCTGCCGTGTCGACAGTGAGTGCGAAGAGCAAGCTACCGGCTACCTTTTCCTGCCCGCACATCTGCAGCTGTGATCAGATCCCTGGCTCAGGTTTAAAGGTTAATTGCAATGATAGGAATGTGAGCAGCTTGGTGGATTTGAAGCCCAAGCCCTCCAATGTGCAGGAGCTGTTTCTAAGAGACAACAAAATACACACCATCAGGAAATCCCACTTTCTGGATTACCGAAAACTTAATTTACTCGATCTGGGCAACAACAACATTGCCACCGTTGAGAACAACACCTTCAAGAACCTCTTTGATCTCCGATGGCTCTACATGGATAGCAACTACTTAGACACCCTCTCCCGGGAGAAATTCGCTGGGCTGCAAAACCTGGAGTATCTGAACGTGGAGTTTAATGGGATCCAGATGATCATGCCTGGCACCTTCAATGCGATGCCCAAACTGAGAGTCCTCATCCTCAACAACAATCTGCTGAGGTCTCTCCCAGTAGACGTGTTCGCTGGGGTCTCGCTTTCCAAGCTGAGCATACACAACAATTATTTCATGTACCTCCCGGTGGCGGGGGTGCTGGACCAGCTCACCTCCATCACCCAGATCGACCTGCATGGCAACCCATGGGACTGTACTTGCCCTATCGTGCCTTTCAAACAGTGGGCAGAGATGCTGCGCCCCAAGGTGATTATGAGTGACCTGAGGTGTGAGTCCCCTGAAGATTTCTTCAAGGAGGATTTTGAGTCTCTCTCCAACGATGTGATTTGCCCTCAGTTAAAAGTCTCGCCCACATTAACTTCTACTAACAAAAACAGCACCGGCTTGACAGAGACAGGTACTCACTCCAACTCCTACTTGGAGACCAGCCGGGTCTCTATTTCGGTGCTAGTGCCAGGGCTTCTGCTGGTTTTTGTGACCTCTGCCTTCACAGTGGTTGGCATGCTGGTTTTCATACTGAGGAACAGAAAGCGGTCCAAGAGGAGGGACGCCAACTCCTCTGCATCTGAAATCAACTCCTTGCAAACGGTCTGCGACTCGTCCTACTGGCACAACGGGCCCTACAGCGCCGACGGGGCCCACAGGGTGTACGACTGCGGCTCCCACTCGCTGTCGGACTGAGGCGGCGGGCGGGGCGGGGGCGGCCGCCACCCGGGACCGGCCCTTCACGCACCGGCCGGGGACAGCTCTGCACCTCCGCTGCTACGTTTTGTGAGAAGCGAAACACACAGACACACGCACGCCCTTCCTCACGACCTCCATAGCAAGCGCCGAGGCCCAGTGGGCGGCGGGGGGAGCCCGGCGCCGGAGCGCATCCCTGCAGCGCCGGAGCGCATCCCTGCAGCGCCGCGCAGCCCGGCGCGGTGCGCGCATCCCCCGCCTGTGCGCGGCCGGGGCAGCGACAGACAGACGAGGAACAGCTTCCTTCTGCTCCGGCAGGGCGAAACACGGCTCCTGGTTTTGTTGGGCTTCTGTTCAATTGTGTTGGGGTTTGCTTTTTTTGCCCTTTTCCCTTGTGGACCGACCCCTTTCCAAGCGGCCGGGAAAACGAGGGGGCAGAGGACTGGTGTTGGCCTCCTCCTGACGGCAAAGCAGGGGTGGAAAGTTGCACGAAGGCATGAATGTAATGTAAATAAAGGACTCCGACTCTGAAACAAACACAAACAGACAAATGGACAAAAAAAAAAAAAAAGAAAAAAAAAGTGCTGCATGGCTCGCATGGATACACCGCACCCCAGGGACGCTCCAGCCCCCGACTGGAAGCAGCGTCTAGTTCACACCATCATTCCTCTTACCTGATAAGTCCCTTCGTATCAAACCTTCTATATACAAAATACAGTATAATAATAAAAAGTGCCATTTCGCCAGTTTTATTTTGTGTGATCAATAGGCAGTAGAGATCGTATTTTACCGTGGAAAAAAATTGTAAAGATTTTATTTAAGACATAGTTGCATGAATATTCTCACTGGATTTTTTAAAAAAATTATTTTTATTTTTATGTCTAGGTGGGAATTGCTTTGTTGGGAAAGATTTGCTTTGTTGATAATGGGTTGTGTTTCTTTTTTCGGGGGAGGTAGGGAGGGTAGGCTTTGGTTTTGTTTTCTCTCTCTTCTTTTTCAATATACATAATCAGTATTGCCTTTCCATCTGAATGTAAAAATTAGTACCCTTGATTTCTATTATGGTAACAGTGTAAACATACAAAAAAAAATCCAAGGCAGTTAAGCATGACCAATTAATGTCACTCTAGCGCTTAGGCTGCAAAGTTTAATGGTAGAAAATTCTGTGCTGTTGTAAATCTTACTATAACTTGAGGAAAACAGAACTGAGGAAGCAAGTGAAACTTACTAATTCTATTCGAGGATTTTATAATGGCATATTTTTTCAGTATTAAAGTGAAAATGTTTTCAACTCCGGGTCCTTACCATTTTTCCAGCATCCAATTCTTGCAAACGGGTTACTTGGGTTTAGGGGACAGAGCCTCCTTTCAGTGCTCTGTGTGTGTTTCTCTCCCTCCCTCCCTTTCTTTCCCTCCCTTCCTCTTTCTTATTCATTCACAGGCAGAGGCACAAACACCCTTCCTTCTCCCCTTTCCCAATGTAAATAACACACAGAAGTTTCCTGCCTGCCTCCTCCCCTCTCCCTCCCCTCGACTTTTTTTTTTTTTTTTTTTTTTTTTTCTTAACGAGGCGGTGAATCCCTTTATTAATGCTGTGAATCTCATGCTGCTGCCGCTGCTGTCACCGCCTCTGCTGCACACACTGCAGATATATTAGGGATGTTAGTGGGAATTTGCTTTAAGTGCCTCTGCCCAGCTTGGTCTCATTAAGCTGGAGTCAAATTTCCGCGGCCAGAATTCCCGCCCGGGAACAGCTTGCCCGGTGGGGCAGCTGCGGGCGGCCGGGCTCCAGCAGCTGCCGCCAGTGGGAAAAACGAATTAGCCTGCAGAGATTTTTCCGTTCTTGCACCGGATACCTCCACCCTTTGATATTAAAAGCTGAAAAAAAAAACACGGCGCAGCGCTGCAGTTGGAGTTCAGGCAGCTCGCCTTTGATCCCGTTCCTGTACGGGAAACTGCCCCTAAACTCAGTCAAACCTGTAAAGGCGAAAGTCTCTGCAAATCACTTGTAACTCACTGCTCAAGTCCCAGTGGAGATATGGAGAATTTCAGTCACGTTGCTCCTGGCTTTCTCCGGGCAGAGAATCTTTTTAAAGAGTAAAACACCTTAAGGGACTTGCTAAACTTCAAATACTGATTTGGTTTGCTTTATAGAAGATGCACACCTTTGAGATCTGTGAAGAGAAAACAGACATACGTACACGTTGCAATAGGTATGCTCTTGAAAGTGAGGCAGCAGCCTGATTCCAGGTATTCATGAAGAATTAAACACGGGATATACATCATTCCTTCAGAATCCTTTATCACTGTGGAAAAATCTGCAGTCTCCTAGAAAACCTTGAAGGTTGGTTGTGCAGCTCTGAAAATGGCATGGCCTGCTTAACTATACAAACCATCCCTTTTTCAACGTCCCTTCTTTATTCCACCTTGCTGCTTGGTTAGACTGATTGTTCTGCCAGGACGCTCTGTGTAAGCCAAAGTGATTGCAGTAGAGGCACTATTTTGCCATTGTTGGCTAGTTTGAGAAGAAAAAACAAATGCACTTACATGTGAGCCAGTATTTCTGTCCTTGTGAGGCCATAAAATTTAGCTTAGAACTAGTTCAAAACACCCTGTTTAAGTATAAGCTAGGGCACCCTTAGAAGACTGCCTAACTGCCTTCTTTGTGATGTTGTAGTGACAAAATTGAGTAACTGAGAAAATTAAGAATACATCCCATGCTAAAAAGAATAATAATTGCATTAGAAGCACTGTAATGGAAGTTAAGATAAAAAATGCAATAAATTAAAATGACAAATGACTGAGATCAGACATGCGTGCATTTCAGAGAATATAATGCTAGATATGTAATTTTAATTTGTCATCATTGAAAAGTAGCATAAAGTTGCAAATTTGCTCATTTAGCTTCCTAAAAGTGCTAGTTCATTGACATACCTACACAGAAATATCAATTCAATTGAAATGGTGAAGACATGCATTTATCGCCCTGTTTCTAGGTTGTGGGGTAATGACAAAATGGAATTTTCTATGCCATTTTCTGACTTTAACATTCACAGGATTCTTTCTTCAGTCTTGCAGACACTTGCCCTTAAGACACATAGATCACCCAACTCTCTGAGATGATGTAATAATTACCAGGCCTTGAATTACAATGCTTAACTTATTTACATGTTTAGGACTTCCATGATTTTTTAATTTTTTTAACAAACAAAACACTCAACAAAATGGAAACATAAGAGAAAGAATTGAGGATTATTGAGGATGTTTTGAAGAGGAGTGAAGTGAAAATATATTAAATAAGTTCAGTTGTACTGCATTAACAATAGTAACCAAAAAGCAAATGTTTTATTTTCTGATAAAGGCTTCCATGATATTATTTTTAACATTGGAAGCCTATAAGATATCCATGCTGTGTCAAAATGAGCTTTTTTTTCCTGCTCACTTAAGAATCTTGGAACTTCAAGAATAGTATACTATGCTTGAAGTATATCACATTAAGTTACTTATTGCTTAATCATCACAACAAAGACTTCTGGTCTTTCCGAAAAGGCATAAAAAAAGAGAGATATTATTTAGTTAGTTAAAAATGGGTTGTTTGTGGTTTTTATTTCTGCAAACACTTCGACTAAGAATAGCCTAGAATTTAAACTGTTGCCATAGAAATTTATGCCTTTATACATGGTAGCCTCCTGCATGCCATTGCAGAAGAGTGAATGGAATTCTAGAAGCAACCTGAAAAAATTTTAAATTCATACCCAGGGTAATATGTGTCATTTTGAGAAGTGTGCTGTTGGAACTACATAGAAATGTGTTATTATATTGCTTTACTAAATATATTGGCTGTGTCAGTTTACTTTATAACTTCAGTGCAACTGCATTGAAAATACAGTTTCAGATCTGCTTGCAAACTAAGTGATGTAATCTTTGAGAGGGTTTATTGTTCAGTTTGAGTTAGAGTTTTTTTCTTAGTGGTTTTTTTATTTAGTTTTGGGGTTTTTTTTTAACAAGCCTGGGGGCAGATGTTATCTGATATAGAAGAAAAGGCTTTATGTACTAGTCTTTACTCAGGTAGAAAAGCCATGAAGAACACAAGGTAAATATTTCACACCTTTTTAAGCCTGTGGCAAAACTCATTAGGGTGAAAATTAGGGCAGAAAGAGGCTGAAAAATGCTCATCCTTCTCAACAGAATAATTTTTACCTTCCATTATGCATGAAACGATTTGTAGGTCTCACAAATACGAAAGATTCCCAAAGACAAGAAGCTCTTAGTAAAGTCACAAACTCTTTCCCTTTGCGTTTTTGTCAGTGGTTTCTTAAGTTGCAAAACACAGCAGGAATTTGTTTGAGATTAAATGAAAGACCTTTAATTTAATCTTTTTCTTTTCTGTGTGGCCTTCTCCAAGACAAGGCTTCATCTGGGGCTTTCTTGGAAAACGGTGCACAAGATATAGTCAAATCCTTAACATTTTTGTTTTTTCTTATATTTGGAGTTTGAATCTGCATGGCAATTATTTTATTCTATACCAAACTCTGTAATTTTTTGTACTATTTGAATCAGAGAGAATTTGGCTACATTTTTATTCACATGTAATCAAAATGGGCACTCTTAGATGTTAAAGGATCTAATTAGGTAGATCCTTCTGTATTTAGGAAAGTTCCCACAGACATATAAAAATAAGATGGGAAGTAGGACAATTTCTCTGGCTGAATATTATTCAGTGTGCTTGTGGAGTACAAATTCGTGGGATTTTTTTGTGATTTATGGAATAGAAAATTCCAGGCATTGGGCAGGACTTCAGAGTATTTGACCACTGCACAGATGCCTTTTTTTGTATTTGGGAAGAAGTCAGAGGGTGAAGAATTAATAGGTTGTGTTGGTTAGATATGGTTGTCATGCTGATATTTCTGCTATTTAAAATCTGTTTAAACTGTATTAGAAGTATGGACATGACCAATCAAAATTGAAAGAATCATTTTATTTTACTCAGTTTCCCCCAGAGGAATATTAGCACTGGAGAAAACATGGACTAAAAATGTGGCAAACATATTGTATAAACTACATTCATTATGATTATATTTAGCAATAGTACCTTAATGGGTTAACTTGTAACGGAAGATGATATTTAACATGATATCTGTGAGTTTCAGAAACCTTTATAATTTTATCTTTTTGAGTTAAGAAATATAAATGAGATCCCTCAGTATTACTTCACCAAGATTAATTACCAGGTCAATGGACATATTGTCATGCTGAATGGTTCTATTTACTAGCCAAAGTTTCTGAACCAATTTTTGTAAATACTTCCTTTATACATTCTTCAGCCATGTGAGAGAGGAGCAAAGTCACCAGAAAGTCCCCTGAAAAGAAATAGTTTCTTGCATCATATACTTGAAGACTAAGATTGAAAATTCATAGCAAAGAATGGACAGAAAAAGCTCATTGAAGAACACACTCTAGGTGAATGACTGCTTAAACTACCATTATTTATGGGTATAAGTGGCACAAAGTGCCCTTGGCAGAAAGCACTGGCTCCACAGAAACATTGGTACCATCAGAATTCCTCGGCACTTCTCCCTTTCTATTATGTAGTCAGAATGATTCCCCTCAGCTACTTTCCAGCTAAGCCACTGGAACAAATTCTCTTAGCTATTAATGACTTATGATGATGTCATGAGCATTCAGACAGACCCCTCAAGCTTTGGTCTCAAAGCATGTCTAACCATGGATTGTCATATTTGGTTTGTGTTACCTTATTTCATTTCTGAATCAACTGAATCTCTTGCAAGTGGGAATTTTAGCAAACAGGATGCACTTAAATGTGACTTGAGGAAAATAAAAGAATGTGAAGATAATGGTTCTTTTTACTTTAAATGAGGATTCAAATAGTAAAGATGGGCTGGTACAGTATAGAACATCTATGGAGAAATTAAGAAGTGGTATAGTCTGGTGGGAAAAATTAGGGAATGTGACTCATTTTCTGGATTGCTATCTGACCTAGAATTAGGTGGTATTTTTCTCACCCAGCTTGATGGGCTTGAATGAGCTACACTAATAGCAGTGCCCTAAGAGGTATCCTGGAGTATCTGAGGTGTGTGCACGAGACTGATAGATACAAAATGAGAACTAGGGCACACAAATATTTCTGGAGTGGCACCTGGACTCTAGGATACATTAGGGCATTTGAAATAGGAGTAGACGCCCATGTGGGAACAACTGAATTGAATTCTTGATCTACCCTGAGAGCCTGGTGGGCTGGTTCACTTGTTACACATAATTAATCTCAAATATCTTGATTCAAATAAGTAATTTGAAATATCTGGGTGTCTGACATGCTGATAGAAAATACTTAAGGCTTGTAGGACACATGATCAGCTGGGGCCCAGGCAAGGTACTTTAAGACACCACAAAGGCACCACGTGTCTGTGGACAAGCAGAGGAGTAGCTCAGTGAGATAAATGTAGCTCAGTTACGTACGCCTGTGCTGCAGATAATTAAATGCATTTGAGAATTAAACCAAACCCTTGAAACTGCATTAAATAAATTATATCAGAGATGGTTTGCTGACATGACAATTTTTAAAGGATGGCCATTATTTTTTACAAGTTATCGATAGAGGCCACATACATACCACACTCTCTTTCCATCTGTTGTTCTAACTTGGATTTTATTTTTTGTCTTTCCAAATTGCTAGCTCTTTGACTTTGGGATTGCATCCTAATGGCTGCTTTTGGATGGGACATCTATTTTAGCCAGTGCTGTTTGAACTTGCTATAGTATGTGGTAGCTGTAATAGTAACCTCATAAAGTAATATAGGGTTCAGGAAGCAAAAATGTAGCAACAAAAGAAAAACCCCTGACAGTTATTGCTATACCATAATAATAAATAGTAGGTTCTTGGGTCAAGCTTGAAATATAAATGAGGAATAAAATACTCCAGGGTTGTAGTCATTATTGAAGTTATTAAGCTCATCACAATGAAAGATAAATGCTACAAATGGATGAGAAAATGCAGTGGAAAGTGTTTTGGAAGAAAGAAAGTCTGGTTTATGAAAATAGAGTGCAAAACTGTTAAGTGGATTGTCACAGGAGGTTTGAAAAGGGAAAAATATAATTTAATTATGGACACACAGTAACAACTTATTCACATGAGAGATCTTCAAGGGAAGACAGATGGTAGGAAAGATTTAAGTGCAGGATGTAGAACATGTAGCTAGACTCTAGAGACTATTACTCAATTGCCCAGGATAAATATGGCACAACAAAGTTGGCAGTATTATGTACTGGGCACTTTGCAAGCAATATGGACCTCTGGACAGAATTGCCAGAACCTAGCTCGGGCACAAATAGGGAGAATGAAAGTAGAAAACAGTATGGGATTTTTTCCCACTGTTGTGATTTGAGAAGCAAATGTTTCAAAAGGAGGTAGTTTGTGTATAAAGGCTTTTTTTTGAGGTGTCTTTTGGAGTTGTCTCCATCTTGGTTAGCTTGTTAAGGAAATGTTGACAAATGGAGTGGTGAAGATCATGGTAGTTGAAAAAGTGTGTGTATGAAATTATTATCCTTGCCTGGAAGCATTCATCAAAAAGTTGGGTCAATGGATATGCCTAAAACACCAAAATAGAAACAATGTTCTAAATTTTGGGGTACATTTTCACTGTTGCAGTAACCTTAGATTCCTACCAGAAATTGTGTTCTGCACAATGATATTACGTGTGGCAGGGAATAATAATATTAACAACAGTAAAAATAATGAAGATAGCTTTTACATTTCAGAGTTTTCCGGTTTGTAGTTTTGTTTGTTGGTTTGTTTATTTGTTTTCTCTCTGCCTTTTAATTTTTTTTTTCTTTTTTGAGTTTTAATTTAGCTATATATTTTTTTTAATGTAATAACACAACGCAGAAACAAAACTTGAAAGTGTAAGAATGAACAAAAGGAATACACTAAAAACAGTGTTAGGCCCCACAGATTTGATGAAATTATTCAGAAAGAAGAACTGCTGGTCTGAGCAACAGAGTGAAAGATGTTATTGACATTGGCTAAGAGCACCCACGGGAAAAAGAAGCATGCACATTTTTGAAAGGTCTTTCTATGACTGTGCTGCTGTTAATGAAAGATGATCTTAACTAACTAAAATTTCAGTATAAGACAATACTCCTCTGCAACTACATAAATTAGAAGGTATATTTAGAGTAATGATTAGACTGTTGATTTGGCAATAAGGCAATATTAAAATTAAGCTGAGAAGGAAGTTGTTATGATTACGGATCCATGAATTGCTGTCTGCCCAAAATTATTAGCTCAGCTGCAGACATGTATATTAAATTAAGCCCATTTTTCCTTTGAACAAATTCATAGCATTCATAAATTCCAATCTGAATAATAAATTCAAGGATTCTTAGTTGCATTCTTACTGTACCTGAGCATGTCCATTATGTTACATGGATTAATTAGAAGAGGAAGAAAATGAAGAAAAAAAATTATTAATGAGGTTTAGAAATATGTTACGTATTTTAAAGGATCAGTTCTGATTAGAAGTGTTACATCATTAGCAGAGTTCTGGTCGGATAATGTAAGAGAGTTGATTTACATTATTTCTATAGATGATTTTGTGAAAGCAATACATTTCTCATTATGAAGCAAAAATCTTAGGGTAAAGACATTTACTAAAGAATGCTAACTTCAAGAAGAGTTGATACTACTAGTATTAATGGAACAGTATTCACATCCAATATGATATAGAAAGTAAATGGAAATTTTCAAAATATATGTTTCACTAGAATATATCTTTTTACAGACAAAATCCCATTCACTCTAAGTTTCTGTAATTTTCAGTGAATTAATACTATTTTTTCAGATTTAAAGTTTTACTAAAATAGAAAAAATTGCTCTTGTAGAGAGAAAAAAGGCAATTACAGAATCCACTTCTGTCTGGATTTATGAGAAACCAATGCAGGATCAATTTTTCAAACAATAGTAGAAGAAGAAGAAAACCTGGGAAACATAATTGTGTGACATAGGTCCTTTTGCATCAGACTGAGTGCTCCATAACTCTTTGACTGGACCAGGATCCTTTATTATGCTAAACTAACAAAACCAGATTGTCAGGAAACTCAAACAATGGGGCTATAGTCCATAATAGATAATCCATACTGGAGAATTCCTACTGAATAACTGTTCTGTCATAACTTAGGTCTTTTCCATAGTTCTCAGCTAACTCTGTCTAAGACAAAATTGCTACAGAAGGGACAAGCCCTTGGCAACGTGAACATGAGCCAATTTGTACTTGGAAGTTGAGCCTATGATTTAATTCTGTTTCTTGCTCATTTAGAAGTGTGAATAACCACAGTGTATCTCCTGTGGTCTCAGCATTTGGGCCATAGATTCATAGATGAGCTTAAAAATTGTAGGTTTTGTTGTTGTTTTTATTGTTGTTTTCCTTTCTGCTTTCTTCAGTTAATTATGCAATTTCTTCTAAAAAATCCTGTTGGATTTCTAGAACAACCTTCAATCTCCCTGCTTTTCCCTCTGACTGACATTGGACAAGCAGACTAGAACAGAGCAATGAGAAATATTATTTAATGTAATAAGTTTTAAAACCATTTTTTTTCATGTGTAATAATACTCTATGTTAAACTACTATAATAGTTTGTTGCCTTAATTTAAATTGCTGTAGTTATGACCAAGAGTATTCATATATAATTCTGTCCTCTTTGAACTCAAGGCAGATGTTTGGGACTGGAATCTAAAAAGGGTTTCAATATCATCTGAGATGTGCGTGCCTAGGTGGAATTCAAGGCAACCTGGGTTACCTGAGATATCTGTCCAGGGCTAATACATTTTCTATTCTGAACTGGCAGCTGGAATTCAGGAAAGATACTTTAGCATACCTGAAGTGTTACAGATGATTATGTTAAAGCCTTTTAAGTGTTCCCTAGCTGAAACATAACAGCTGTATTGTGAGCACATGAATTTACACACTGCAGTCTGTAACTGAATTGCAGCTTCTAAGGTTGGGTGAGTTAAATCACAGCTAAGCTATTTGACTTTTATATTGCTAGAGATAAGTGTGATGAATCTCACACTTGTGAATAACATCATCAGGATGAAACTTCCAATTAAAAATAAGAACACACATATAAAAGAAGGCAGTCAAAGAATATTCTTCAAATATTTTTTTCCATGGTCAAACCACATTTTATTAAAAGAAAACCAGAATATTATAGACAATACACACAATTGATTATTTTTAATAATGTTTGCTGTTTATATTGGGACAAAGATAGATATCTATACTGGATTTTAAATTTTTACAACATATTAATATTTGATCTTTGATAAAAAAAAGTAGGATAATATCCTAATAACAACAATGGCAACAATAAAAATGAGGCCTTTTTGGTTTGTTTGTTTTTTTTTTCCTGCTTCCCAAGAGTGTTTGCCTATTGATTTCAGGACATCCTGAATTTAGAATCATAGAAATAGATCAGAATAAACCAAAGAATATCAGCCAATTTACTTTCAATATATCATGGTACATTAATTATGAAATAAAAATATATGCTATATTGTCTCATATAAACATGCTTTCTTTTTGTTTTACTAATGTCAGTCCAAAAAACATCAGTGAATACAGGAGAAAGATGAAAATAACTAAATCCAACTGCTTCTTAGAAAAGTAGCCCTATTAATTAATTCAGTTGTGACTGAAAGTTAGAAGCCATGGACTTCGCTGTAGTATGTGAGTTTGTAGAATGCGTCTAGTTCTAGCTAGAATCCATAAAGCACACAGATCAATATAACCACAATTGACACTAATTGACAAGCCAAATTGACAGAATAAAGGCAGAGGCCAAGAAACCAGATACTAGTCTTTTTTCCTTCTCCCTTCCCTCACTATGATGCATGGGTTCTGACAAAAGTTCTAACTTTCTGAAAACAGAGGTTATATTAATCAGATAAATAGATATGTCTATTAAGATTTTTTCCTCATTCAGTTGTGAAGGTGAATTTTAGTGTACTCATTGTGCTGAAATTCTTACAGCTGCAGCACACAGTTCTGCTGAGCAAGTCACCTTTGCCTTTCTGTACAGTCAATGGGGAGAAATGGGAACTCTTCAGGTTCATGTGACATTTCGGCATGCAAAGAACTTTTCATCTATAGACATATACACCAAATTTAGCTAACTAAATATGGTCATATGGGTGTAAACTGTTGTGCCTAAACTCTTATTACAGTCATCAAAGGAACAGCCAGTATAGAGAATAAAGAATAAATAGAGAATAGAGAACAGAAAGCATCTCAGATTAGTTTTAACAGAACTTAATATAAAACTCAACTTTTAAATAGAGTATTATTTTGGGTTTCCTGGAGTATCCAACACGGTCTCTAGCTGCCACTTGAGAAGTTTACAGTTTTTTTTACACGTCCTAGTTCATATCTGTGAACTCCATGAGTGTCCTGGTTGTCTGAGATATCCTAGGACATCTCAAACCAGCCATTTATGCTTTGGCCAAGATTAAGCTTTTCATCAACTGCATGTGGAATTTAGATCCTGAGTTCACATTTGGACACCTATGTTTGGATGTCTGAATCTCTAAATAAGCCTTACCCATATTTAGAAAGAGATAAAGCATGTTTTAAAAGTTTTATTTCTTTCCATTCACTCTAACAGGAATCTAGGGCACCTAGTCTAAATATATGACTACAACCATAAACAGCTGCATTTTCTCAAATTAATTCCACACTTTGAGCTTTGGCTTGGGCCATCTATTCCTTTGCTGTAGAATAGCATAATATCAGTGACCTACCTGAATGGAGAGGCAAAGATTCAGGTGTCTGAAATGTCCTTCTTACTCCTCAGTAGCATGGAGTTCTGGAAAAAAACAGCCTCATAATACATCTGAGCTCTCAGACCCCTAGGGAACCCTCCCTCACTTCAAGGAGTCTGTCTTCATCAAGAAATGGCCCTATTGAGCCCAGACATCCTTGCTCTGGATTAATCTTGATGGAGAAGGAGACACGGTGGGAAGAGGGAAGAGTATAGAAGTTTTAGGTCTTAATATCTCTGAGATATTAAAAGCAAAAATTAATATATGAAAATAACTGGAAGTAGTTTCCTGTCTCAGAAAGGGCTCATATATGCAGAAATGTCAGGTTAATTCCAAAGAAATCATGCTGATGGTTGATAATGAAAGCATTCTTTTTCTTCTTTATTGCATCCTTGTACTATTTATTGCACAAAATTGCATATTATTAACCAAAAGTCCATGGTGAAGAAAACATTGAAAATTCCTTCTGAAACTAATATTGAAGTTATAAGAGGGATTAGTAGAAATCTCGGTAGACTTAAGCACAGATCGTTAAGTGGAGTCAAAACTAATAAAAAAGTTCCTGTGCATGATTCAGAAACAAGCTGTAAATTTTTAAGTCAAAGTCACTAGAAATATCTTCAGATTTATAGTAATTAACTATATGCCCTGTTACCTTCCGTCATATTTAAAGGATTGCAAGAATCAGAGTTAAAATGTGAATGAATTGGCTTAAGCTTTAGAAATGTTAGTCGTTGTTTTAAATAAAGTCAGTGTTGTCATTTGCCTTCTATCTCTCATGAATAAGGCTGTACAACACAATCATTGTACATAATTTATAGATAATGATTTGGAAAAAAAATCAGTTTCTCAAAAGTCTGCACTGAAATGGAATTTTTGTTTGAAGAAATGTCTGAGAAGAGTGAAGCAGAATGAGAAATTTCATGCTGGATTTTTCACTACATTAGCCAGTCTGTGTGTGGCAAACAAAAACAGCTCAAGTTTTTATTCCTAATTGACTTTGATTCCTGGTAAATTATGCATATGAACATAGTTCTGTAAGCAAGTTTTAATTATTTTTCATGTTAATATAATACTTCAAACCAGATATTGTACATGACTATTATGTTCATCATCACACTACCTTTCTCGTCAGATTCAGTTTATTACTAAAATTTTCATTGACTTACCATACAGAATGGTAGAACAGTTTTAATTTATTAATTTTTCTCTTATTTCTCCATCTCTGTCAAAGTAAAGTTTCAAGCTTGAATTCTATGATATAATTTGTGTAACAAGCTATTTGTAAACAACTAGGTAGATCATGATGCAGCTTTCTAAACCAAATGTTACATTTCTATCTGTTTCCCGGTATTTTGAAATAGTCATATGGAAAAGCAATTGCAACACATAGATGAGTCTTCAAAAATATGGAGGAACGTTTTCGTTTTGTTAGTTCAACAGACATTGGGATAATAATGCATTAATGCAAAATCCAAAAGTTGCTTTATAAAACAGAAATTTTTCTTTTGTACTCAAAGTTTGAGCTGAGTCTGAATTTTCAGACCACATGCATAGGCAAGGTTAAGTCAAAAGTAGCACATCTATATAATAGAAAAAACATTTCAAATAAATGCAGAGTTTCAATTCAAAAGCAGTAATAAGACTGGTAACAGAATGGAGAAAGGTAAATAAATGGCATTGCATTAAAGTTTAAAAAATTTAAAATTAATACTTTTTAAATTGCCAGACACTTGGAGCAGGATTTAACTTCTTCCATAATCACTTTCTTTCTACTGATCTTTACATAAGAATGTTGTTTGACATGCTTTTAGTGTATCACACACCCACCCACATATAAAGTATGGTAATCTGATTTTACTTTGATGTATAGTTCTGTAAATTTGCATTCAAATCAAGGAGTGTGAGACTCACTAATAGTACAATTGACTTATGCCTATCCATGGTATTTTACGTTAATGGAAAAATCAGCATAAATGAGGTCTAATCAAAGTTAATACTCTGGTTGCTTGCCATGTTAATACCATAGTCTGGTATTCACTTCATATTCAAAAATTCCATTCAGTGCAAGTATTCAGTGCAAGCAATGCAGTAATGATGGGCAAATCTTTAACCAATAGATTCTGCTCTTAGTTAATTCCCAACATTGAAATATATTAAAATAATACCTAGAGCATAGGTTTTTAATTAGGGCTGATAGTTAGTTATGAATAATCTGGCTAGTGGAGAGAAGAGGTGTGTTCTTCAGAAACTAAGTTGTTTCTTCCTAATTTGGGAACTGAATAACTACATACAGCTAAGAAAAGTTTTTTCATTTCAGAGTTATGAAATAAAGAAATTAAATTAGGACCTTAATGTATGTGCCTAGCATCTTTAAGATATTTTAGGGTAGCTGAGAAATGTACTTAGTGATGTAGATTTGCACAGGTCTGAAGAGAACTTCATATTATTCTGGAGAAAAAGATGGAGACCAGAGATCATGTCCTATGACACCTAAAATGTCACTGACCCCTATGTAAATGCACTTGAATGAGAAGGACACACTGACACTATTATCAGTTGTTCAAAATGCCTGTCTCAAGTCCCTGAATACCAAGATGAGAACTGGGGTAAAGTGGCATCTCCCATGGTAGAAGAAGGTCCAGTTTGAGACCACCTGAGGAATATAAATATACACAGGTCTGTGGGATCTGATGAGGTGCATCCCTCAAGTGGATCCTGAGGGAACTGGCTGATGCAACTGCCAAGCCACATTGCTCTAATTTTTTATATAGTGCACTAAAGAGGACCCTGATAAGTACAGATCAGTTAATCCCATTTCTGTGCCTTCTAAAATCATGGAGCACAACCTCCTGGAAGGTATGTAGAAACACACAGAAAACAAGGAGACGATTAGAGAAAGGGACAACTGTGCTTGACCAAGTCATTAGTCTTCTATGATGGTATGACTGCATCAGTGGACAAGGAAAGTGCTACTGTTGTCATTCTGCCTGGACTTCTGTAAAGCCTTTGATACCATCTTCCATAACATCCTTGTCACTAGATGCAGAGGTGTGGGCTTGACAGATGGATTGTTAGATGGGTAAGGCATTGGCTGGATGGTCCTGTCCAAAGAGTTACAGTCAATGGCTCAATGTCCAAGAGGAAACCAAGCAGTGTCCTTTGAGGGTCCATACTGGAACCAATACAGTTTGTTGTCTTTAGCAATAACATAGACAGTGGGATTGAACGAACCTTCAACAAATTTGCAGATGACATCAAGCTGACTGGTACAGTTCATAGGCTTGAAGGAAGGGATGCCATCCATGGAAACCTTGAAGAATAGGTTCATGCAAACCTCATGAAAGACACCCCTGATCTCGGTAAGGCAGCTGAAGTAGTGATCTTTAAAGCTCCCTTCCAACACAAAGCATTCTATGACCCTATGCTCTAAGATTCCTACTCAGGGCTTAATATGTTAATATTAATTTGTTTACTCATTAACCAATAACAATAATAAATGTGTGATTATTATAACATACGAGAAATAAAAATAATGAAAAGTAAAATTTTTATGTAAGCACACTGTTTTTAACATGCCTTATTAAATCAGAAAGCACAGACAGAAGACAAGACAGCTAGGTGCTTATACAGAAAATTAGTATGTTTTTACATCATAAGAAAGATATTTTTTTTTTTAAATCATTAAAATTTATTGTTCAGCTTTTGCAAAGAAAAATTGTGTTTCATTTAGTGAGTTCTTTCTTGATTATATGTTTGAGTCTGAGAATGAAAATAAGGTAATAGAGTTTTGGAAGAGCTTTTACAAAATCAACAATATTTGTGGCACAAGAAACCAGGATGTATTCATACAGATGGAATAGAATGGTTCTATCAATTCACCATCAATTAAGATGGAGTAAATCTTGCACAGCACGTGGCAAATTTATTCAAGAAGACCGAGAGTTTACAGAAATGGTGTCTGTCTGTCTATCTACCAATCCTTTCCTGTTGGACAGCACTAGGTGCAGAGGGCTAGTCTATGCTCTTATTGCTGCTCACTGGACATTACTCAATGCAATGTGCTGGTGTATTCTAGAATGCCATAGAATTTCTTGAAAGAGATGTTGGCAGTTCTTGAATATTAAAGGAGTGGAATGATGCTATGTCAAAAAAAAAACCACAAAAAACACATCGATACTTGCAGATATTGAAATCAGTTCTGTCAAGGCACCAATCTAGTGTTGAATAAATGAAAGAAGAAGATAGAGCAAATAAACTATTTTAGGTTTTAAGCTTTATTGGACACATTTATATTATTTCCTAGTTTGCATAAGTCAAACAGTAAAATACTTAAAAAAATAAAAAAGTGTGATAATGCTAGAGGCTGGATAAGTTCACCAATGTGAATATTTAACATTTCATGTGCTTTTTGAAATATTCATAAAATAATGATGGTTTTATTGTCTCAAATAGACAGCCAGATTTTTCACTTTAATTCAAAATGTCTGTCCCAGAAATCATTTCTCCAGGCTAAACCATGGCATATGTCTCACTGCCAAGCAAAATTTTTAACACAGAAAAGCGTTAATTTTTATTTTACAGACCTGCAAACATAAGGGGAGATTACATTTTCAGATGAATTTCTGAATTCAGCTAACCGAAGAGCTTCATTTTATAATACGGATTATAAATTGTGCTGGCAATTAATCTGTAATGTGACTAATCCTTTTTATTATCTTAATAAAAAATAAAATATGTTTCACATTCTCAGTGGAAAAGCATTTCAGGAGTTTTTAGCACAGGGACTCAGCATGCTCATGTGCATTCTCCTACACTTATCTACAAGTTAATACCTTGATCTTGCAATAAATGTCATGCAGGCAGAACATGGCTTTTAATCCCTCAGTACAACTAAAAACTTATATCTATGAGGTCTTATTTTAAAGGCAAGTGCTTTATTTGAGTGCCTTTACAACTGAGGAAATAAGATGAAACCCACAGCCATGAACTCTTGATTGATACAGGCAATCATTGTTTTTTGTTGGCAGAAAAGTCTGTCAAGAAAAGCAAGTGTGTTTTCTTGGTATTTTAATGACTAGTTAAGTTGAAAAGAAGGTCAGAAGTAGCCCTGTCCTGGCACTTTCTTTACAATCATACAACTGAAGGCTTAATAAAATGAATAAAGACATGTATTGGGCTAATATTTATTATTGAGTTGGTTTGTTTTTTTATAAGTTTCTTATATTCATATGTGTTGGAACCCTGCATTTTTAACAGGTAGTTAACTGAACTGAAGTTAAGCAAATAATAATATAGGCCAAAATGTTGAATAAATTATTGTTTTAAGAAAAGTAAATAGATATGTGTGGTTGTGATTGTGAGTAGAAATGAGCAGACACTGGCTTTGCCAACTACTAGAATTCTTTCAAATGTTCCATGGTTGGAACCATGGTTCCTCTTTCCAGGTTGGCAAAGCTTGGAAAACTTACAGCTGAGTACAGATGGTGTTTCTACAAACATGCAAATAGCTAGGAAAAGCAATGTACATATGTTCTTATAGTTATCAAATCTCTTTCTATCTGAAAAATACAGCATATTATATTATTTTTAAAATATTTTTGTTTTTATCTACATTTGAATTCTTTAGCAAGTAGTTGAACAAATCTGTTCATTTTTTTATTTAAAGACTATCTCTGCTGAGATTATACTTAAATAACAATTCACATACTAATTTATTGCCACACAAGGAGAATATAAGAATTGTTTTCAAGGACTGAATATTTTTTTGCTTAAACTGAAACTTTTTGTAACACTATGCCACTACTATCTGTTACTTCAGCATGAAGAGGTTTAATTTGGTGCAACTGATGTGAAGAGTTTACATGCTTGCTGTAAATGTGTCATCTGCAGCTTAAAATCTTTCAGATAGCATCATTTGCTCTTCTACTGCTCATACCATTGGTAAATGCAATCATCCTATTTTGTTCACAGTATAAACTTGAAATATTTTGCATAAATATTGGTAGCTGCTGATAACTCAATGTTTCTCCAGCTAGCTGGAGCTTGTACATTCTTTTCCACGCAGTCAAGTTCCAAAAATTGAAGTAGATTAACTAAGAACTTTTTTTCCTATTAAAAATAATAGTTTCCTCTCCTGAAAAATATCAAGTTCCCTTTTTACCTGTACCATACTCACTTTCAGAGTGATTTTATAATTTGATGAGTCCTTTATTTGCTTAGTTGATTTTTTTTTGCCAGGACTTGGTTTCATATCCTTCTGTAAATTTTTTAATCCATATTTCAGACATACCATCAAAATGAAACTTCTAGCTTTTAGCAGCTGATACATTTTCCAGGATAGTGATAATGCTCTATTATTTCCAACTTTTAATGTACTTATAACACTTATCCATAAACCTACCTTCTAAAATAGAAAAATAGATCAACTTTGATTCAATTTGAGAGATAGTCATATGTGACTTTTAGAAGGAAAGGACTGTGAAATTTCCTGGTTTTCTGCAAACCTGGGGTATTCTATTTACTCAAGTGGAGAAATATATATGCAGTAAAAGGCAAGATAGGCCCAGTGAGGAGCAGAAGTACAGTTTGTCAAATAAGAGGTTTTATTTGTACGGTATTTAATATTTTACAACTTCTCTGCTTCTCTTCAGTCTTCCTCTAAACTACATCTTAGTGTATTGATTTTTACTTATGCAATGTAGCTGACAGACTAGCAAAACTTAATTTTGATGAGTAGATGCATGCAAAACTGTGAAGTTTTGCATAAAATAGAAAAAATAAGATGAAATAATGACTTCAAGTGAATTAATTCATTGTTCCTAAGAAAAGTCAAATTTGAGGAAAGTACTGATAAAGTTAGCAACTGTATAGGGTTTAGAAATGAAGGGGTTTTTAAATCAGGTATGTAAATAAGTGACAAGTAATTGATTTTTTTAAATTGGGAATCTACACAAAAATAATTCTGTCCTGTGAAAGTGTTGATAGATTAATTTTAAGTAATTATGTAAGTCTTACCTATGGCTTCACTTCTTTTCTAATTTCACCTTTAACATCCTCTGTTCCTTGCATTCTTTTAGCTTTTTCTTTATTATTTTTTAAACTTAGCTCCTACAAGTTTGTTTTAGTTTCTAGCCGTAATCATCTTAGAAATATTAAAATAGACATATTTTGTCATGAATTGCATAATGTGTTTGGCCAAGAGAAAGGAAAAATATGTTCTAGTCAAAGCATGACTGCCCCCATGATATGGAAAAGAGGAGTCTCTCTCTCTCGCTAAAGAGACAGAAGCATTCAGTAGCCCACATCTAGGTAGGTCTGAAACACCCTGTGACCGTCTACTGAGCTCCCACTTAGGTCTTGCAACCTTTCTGTCAGCTCTGCAGGTGCCTTCAGCACGCCAAAGAACTTCCAGTGGTGTGCGATGCCTGCTGGTGGGTATGTTGACTGGGAAATATCAGGTACCTATTCAATCTGTAGTTATCTACATAATAACACCTAAATTAGTGTAATTTGAAAGGTGAATCCCATTCTGAGGCACCTAACTCAAGATATTTAAAGCAAAAGCTATTTCATCATCTTCTTTAACTGGATTCTTGACAGGAAGATACGCATCCGCGGGTTTTCAGTTGCTTACAGAAAGGTGAGGGATCCTCCATTAGATGTGCCTGTCTAGAATCCCTTCCTTCAAAAGAAATAACACTATTTTTAATATAAAGTAATCTGAATTTGAGTTGTAATTAAAGAAGCAAATACAGTATACTTTGGTTAGTATTGAAGGTAGGGAGTTATCTATCAAAAATAATGGATTTAAAGATCTCTTTAGACACATACAGGTGTTGTTTGATGCTGAAAACAAAAATAAAAATATACAAGGAGTGAAGGCATTTTAAGTACTTGATTTTGGGTGACTGCATTATTCATAGAAACAAATACTCGCACAAAGTATGTCCCTAATCCCAATCACACCAAAGATTTTAGGACTATGTGATGAAAATTCACGGCTGGGGAGACAAAGGAAGAAAAAACAGTATTTATCTAAAATACATAGATTGTTTTTTGTTAAAATAGGAAAAAAATTAGTTTTTATGTGTTTAGCATAAATCAATTAGCAGCAGTGTTAAAATATAGTGCAAGTACATGATAAGCTCAGTGAGACGTATATAAAGGTACATTCATGCTCTTATTTTTGCAGTTAAAATAACAAAGAATAGAGAGAAGCCATAAAGTGCCCAAGGCTCTCATATTGTTATGAGTTTGAGAAGAACAAAGTGGTCTGCTGAGGACACCTGTCTTTCTGTTCCAGTACAGAACCATAAGTCTTATACTTAAACTTTGATGAGAAAAGATCTTAACAAATCTCAAAAGAACTTGGTTCTGTAGTAGGAGAAAAGAAGCATGTGTCCAAGCAATCTCATTGCAATTTACCTCTGCAGAAATTATTCTACTCTTAATTGGTTTCCACTGCAATAACTTCACCTCTTACAGTGGTCAACCTACTGCAGAACCAGGACTGGAGAGCACCTTTTGTCATCTAGCCACACTGGAGAGCACCTAGTTTCAAAGGACTACAAAATAAATCTAATGACAGAGATTGACCAATGTCCTGTTTCTAGAGAAAGACCATATTCTTAAATAATACATTCATCTAATTTCTCAGGTTCTGTAATGAGGTAAAATGATTTTTTTTCCTCTTTTTTCCTTTTTTTTTCCTTTCCCAAGGCATTAACGCAATACACAAAAAAATGTCATTAAAATCATGGAAGGCTACGTCATTAAGAAACACTTGAAGTGTTGACATCATGACCACTGATTTTTCAAAGACATTCGTGAAAGTTTTAGTAAATATTTCCTTTAATGTCAGGAAACAAAAGGATTTGTGCACCATTTTGAAATGCAAGGGTTTGGAGTCCCGCCTGGCACTTCCAAGAATAAAAAAAGGATTCATAGTTGAGCTCAAATTTTATTTCATCATCTGACTTTGCTATGTACAATATCTTCTCTTCAATATGTTAGGTGACACCATATGAGTAGGAGAAAGTACCTTTCTGTGACTTCAGGTAGAAATGTTTTCTGATAGACTGCATTCTCATAATTTGTTCTGTGTAGTTAGACAGACATGCCAGATGTGTGAGAGTGGGCCTTTGATGTTGACAGTGAGGAGTGTGCTTCCTTCTGTTGACAAAGTAACAAATGAAAAGTTTCACTGCCAATCTTCTCAAGACCATGTATAAAATTTATTGCAGGTATGCAATTGAGGCAAAAGTGTAATATGAGCCTGTGCCATTATCAGCGCTTGGGGGTGTATGCAGAGAAGTTTTCAGGTATAAGAAAGATCAGAATTCAGAACATCTGAATTCAGCATGTGTTCTGATACAATATACTAAAATTGCTAGATCAAAAGCCATTGACATTAATAACAGTCTTTCCAATGTTTACAGTAGGTATACTATCAGGTCTGCTATACATATGTACAGATTAAATGTATGTTATGTACAGAACTCAACTGGCTCCCAAAGCAAACCTGTCTTTACATAAAGGTTGAACTGTTAGAGAATACAATGCCCTCAGTCTGAAGACTCCTGTCACTTCAATGAAAAATGAATGAGATCCTTAAATGGTAGAGACAGAATGTTATTTTTTCAGAGAATAAAACGGTGACTAGAAAGACTGTAAATGTACTTTGTATATGTAAAGTATACTACCTAACACAGAAGTAGATTCTCAGAGTAATTAATATTGTTGATCAATAAATTACCTTTCAAATCACTTGGGCACCTGAAAAGTATGCTTTTTGTCTGTTTTCTGTGTATTTTGTCTGCAATTTATATTGCTCTCATCAAAGTGATGTTAAATCCATGCATTATTTTTCACCACATAACTGAATTTTAAAGACATTAATTATTTATACATGATTACTAATATTACAACCTTTAATTTTATAGTGCTCACTAATGAATGAATTATTTTGTTGAAAAGATTTTATTTTTCCATTTGTATTGTGATGTGTCCTAGGCAAGTTCTCTGTTTACATTTGAATTTCGTTAGCATACACATTCTGAAATATTTGCCGTATACAATTATGCAGTTTTTTGCATAACTTTAGCCCATATAAACAAATATGGACAAATCAGTGTACAAATAATTTTTTTTTTGGTGATAATTGCCAGGAAAACAAAAAACAAAGCAAAGAAAAATCCATCACCACCTGCACAGAAATTATTAGATGCTTAGAAATATTTTGAAGTTATTTTAGAAACTTTCAAGGGGTAAATAAAATAGAATTAACAGTATATATATTCTAACGTTTTTGTACTATTGCATTCCATTCCATACTGTACCCACTTATCCCATTCTTTACAATAAACTATTCTTGGATGACATTGTGTCTCATGCAAGTTGCCACTAAATATAAATTGCATATCACTCGTAAGGCAAGGAAAAGCAGGTATAAAAACATTGTGATTTCTAAACTGTAGAAGGACAGAGAAATTAATTTGTGGATGTAGAGTAACCATGTGAAAAATAACAATATAGAAAATTAAGTGAGCATAATTCAGTCTTTGTCTACAGATTTGTTTGAATATGATGGCTATACAATATAAATATCCACTGAATATATATTAATGCAACAGTATTGAATTGTGTTTGTAATTTTTAAAATTGTTTCTCTGCATAATATTTTTTTCACTCTGTAGTTTTTCAGCTTTTTTCATATCTCTTTTCAGGTTTTTTTTCATATCTCTTTTTATCATAGGAACAATTGAAAAAGAATATATTTTTTATACCTGGTTGCCTGAGAGTAGGCACCATCAAACCATGCTAAAGCATTCAAGGAAATGGCCTGATTTTCTGAGATGGTAATAGTAATGGACACTTAAAATGCTTCTTGAACAGTAACGATAGGAGGGATTTATGCATTATTTTATTGTTGTGATAAAGAAATATTTCTATATTAAATTTATTTCTATGATTTTAGGATCAAACTCAGCATTCTGAAAATAATAGATGCTTTTCCTGATCAATCTGGAAGTAGAGAGAGTAATTTTAGGAAGGTAAAATGTTTGTTTGAAAGCTAGGGTTATCTGCCTCCTTTCTTCTCTTTCAAACTCCTCTTTCCTTCTTGCACCATTTACAAGTTATTAAATTTTTCATTGTGCAGCTTGTGCATCTCCTGCCTGATCACTTGCCTTTCCTGGTGTAAGGTCAGCAGTTTCAAAAGCAAGGCCAGCTAAGCAGCTTGTATGTGTACCAGTTCTGTTCACAGCAGAACAGAGCTACTCAAACCCCATTTTTGCAGGTAACTTAGCAGAAGTGTTGACAGATCGTTAGGCAGCTCTTGAGGCCAAAAAGTACCAATAGCACTGTTATTCTTTCCATGAAGTAGAAGTATGACGGTCACAGTTGATGAAAAGGACCCCAGAGTACTTTTGTTTCAATGCAGCAACCTATGGTCATATGCTCACAGCACCTTGATATAGTCAGTGCTTAAGAGAAATCAAAGATTTCTGTTAAGTTTTTGTTGTTTTTCTGTATATATTTTGCATAGTAATAATAACTTGACTGTTGAAATAATTCAGAAAAAATATAGCTAGCCTGTCAGACAGACAGACTGCACACTCAATACCCATACAAGCACAGAAATACCTACCTTGGATAGGCTTCCTAATATTCTTTGCTCCAAGATGTGGAAATCATGTTACATAATGCCTTTTTTTGTTTCTTGCATCTGTGACAGCATTTCAAAGGAATTTTGATATAATGCTCATCACAAATGGCACAGAGCCCCGCAGGTCAGCTTCTGCTGCTTCTACAGAGCTCCATACAGGAGTAGCATCATTTTTAATGAACCTACACTAGCCAGATTATATAAATCTGATAAAATAATAAAACCAGCAATGAATGTGACACACCATCCTTCTGCTTACTCAATCTTACCAATGTAGAAAATGGACAGACATCATGAGAGGCGTATAGATTTTAAATCTGGAACAATTTAATAAATATCTAACCTGACTTATTTCACATCAACAGAACTTGACCCTTTCATTTATGAATTATCTCTAAAATGAAGTAATTCAATCAGACCAGAAAGTTTAGTATAGCACCAAAAAATCATAGCACAAAGAACATTATAGTTCCACAGCGTCATATGGTTTATATTTATACAATACAGTCATAGTGCATGGCTGAAGAAAAGACAACACTTTATTAGTATATTAATGAAGTTAAAATATCAATTGCATTTTGAAGCATAACATTTTCACTTTGTAGACCGGCCACAAATGGTAAACACGTTAATGTGTATAAATCATGCCAAATCCATTGTGGGCCTTTCTCTCCCAACTGATTATGGAGAGAACTTACTAAATATCTGTCGAATACACCTGCAGATTAGATGAAGTATTCATTGTAATACTTCAATTAGAAAAGAAATCAATAAAGAACTTTAGGAATTCATCACTATCTACCTATTATAAAGGTAATTCTCCATGATAAATTATTTATCAGCTAATACCTAAACCAAAACCTAATAATCTGAAATTACACTCAACAGTGATTTAAGATAACTCTGTGACACTGCACTGAAATGGATTTGATGTAGTCACAATGTTTATTTTGGGGTCACAACTGTCAGGACAGTAGCTTTCAGCTGAGGGGTGTAGTGACATCTTCTTAAGCTTTTCCAGATAAATTGATGAGGCTATATTATGACTTTCCCCATCAGATGCCTCCTGCTGTATTTATTATGAAGACTGCCAGCCAAGTCATGAAAAACAGCTAAGAACTTTCTGGCAATATCTTTTTCCCAAGATACATGCAATTTTTCCAAATTGTATTATCCTGGGAAATTTTTTCTCATAAACTCAAGGACTCTATGATCTAGTTTTGTATTTTTTCAGAGGTTCCCTAGGAGATGAGTTAAAAAGATGTTACTTTGTAGAGAAGCCCAGATGAATGGAAATTAACTTTCCTTCCCTATGCTAAGTAAGGCTAGCAGAGGAACAAAAAGTCATGCATGGCTGACACTGAAGTGTAGTACAGATCTATTTTATACATAATACATTGATGACATTTTTCAGAAGCTGTTCATTCTGTTACTCCTGTAGTGCTGCTGAGGTCTGTGGATCTTTGTATCTCCCTGCATATCTTACAGTCATGCTGGCAAGTATTACCCAGCTGCAGTCTTACCTTATACAGCTGGATGTTAGAATATTGTGTAATTCTTCATGGTTTTTAGAAATTGGACTTTCTTTCCTTTCCTGAGCCCTAAGTGGCCTTTTATATCCTACCATACAATTGTGACAAAAAAATCTCTACCAATTGGGATAAGTAAATCAGTTTTTCCTTCCCATTTTCTCATTAAGTTACCTGTAACTGCATTTTTGGAATTAAAGAGGATACTATATACATATATATGCATACAGATAGACATACAGATAGATAAACAGACATTCTGTGTACATGTGGATGCTTGCACAGACCAAACAAAAACAGAGAAAAAAAAGTAGTTTGATGTTTAGCAATGGAGAAAGAGATTTTAGACAGTTGAAGTCCTCAAAATTTTAGATTTTAGGAGAAAAACTGTGCTTTGGTGGTTTAATTTTCAGTAGTTACAATGAAAATACTGTTCTTGAAAATATGCATCTTCATGCTCTTTTGTGTTCAGTTATCTCCTGTCTGGATTCTGCAGAATTTAGGATTCAGAGCTGACCTCTCAGAAAAGCCCTGTGGCACCCTGAGCTGTCATGTAAAGCATACTCCTTACAATAAGAAAAAGCAGAACTTATTTAGTTGTTTCACAATAAAAAAGATATTAAGAAAAATAATACATAGCCATGAAGAGTGAAGCTTTCTGGAAAAAAAGAAATATATAAGCCATTGTATATAGTTTACAAACGCTACTGAAAGGTAGCATGTATGCAGTCGTATTTCTACAGCTACATTCGTATTTGAAACAACCTGTTTTGGCACAGTAATTGTTTTTGGTTTTTGTTTTGTTTTGTTTTGGTTTTTTTTAACATTAAAGAATATGTGTGCAGGAAAGCTCACACAGTATTTGATTATAAAAAATTATGAAAATGGAAATTTTATGAACATAACAGCAAAACTATGGTGAATTCCTCCAAGTGGCACATCAAGAAAGAGGCTTTGAAATTCTAGAGACTTCAGACCTCTGCCTATTAGGTAGTAAACAGATGCATCACCACCCAAATAGTCAGCTTCTGGAAATATAGTGTTTCTACTGATAACACTGATGTTGGTATATAAAAGAAAAATGTATCTGGTGTTTTTAATGATGTGCAAAACAGGTGAAAACTACTTTTTCTATGTGTGAGGCTGTCCAGATGGTACTCATTAGAAGCAGCAACAGATAATACCCTTCCTGACACTTTCCTTCCTCATATATCAGTTAGTGTCCCAAAACTGGAAATAATGGACTGTTAAAAAGGAGTTGGACTCAGAAGTTTCTGAGAATATGCATTATTCCCCACTGGCATACCGTGGATGACAATTACTGCAAATATGTGAGAGGTTTGGGGAAGATTCAGGACTGACTTTTCTCTTTCCAGCCTTTTCTTTGTGGATACTGACTGAATTGACTGGTTGTGGAGGGAAAGAATATGTTCTGCTAGGGGACAACATGTGATTGACTTAATTGGTTGTAATTTAACATCTGAAAGTTAGACATCTAAAATCTGAGCCAGGCATTTTAGAATCCCTTTATAGTTAATGGAGAAAAATAGGCTCCTCCAGGGATATTCATCTGTTCTATCTTATGATGAGATTAATGACTCTCTAGAGGTGCCTGTTCCTTTCCATTAGCTATAAAGGGAACAACCACAGTCATAGTACTCCCTAGGATATGGTGGGGATATTTTACTTTAACTGGGCATTCTCCTTGGAGAGCAAAACTTGCTATAATTTTTTTCTCAAGGTTCAGTATACTCAAGATTATGTTCCAGTTTGTTGAGACAACACCCACTGAATCTGCTTGCGCAAGTGAAACTGAGAACATTTTCACTGTTTCTAAGAATCTTTGTAGCCTGAGGACAGCACTTGCATTCCAACACACACACACACACACACACACACATATACACACACACGTTTTGTGCTGGGTTAAAATTCAACTTCTACAAATATAAATGAGGGACAGCCAAGAGATAGAAATAGGATGCCATGTATGTCTAATGCATAATGGCCTGAATGGTTCTTGCTTACTGAGATTTCACACAATTCAAATGAGCAGGATTTTTACAGGGGCCAGTGGCCATACTCAGTAATGGAGCATGAATATATTTACATGATTTGGCATCAGAAAAGATAAACATACCCTGTCCACACTTTTAATTATTCTGTGCTCTGTGTTTGTTCTAATAGCAATGTGTCTGTGCTATTGCAACACTCTGTCTGTGCACCAAACATGTCTTAAATTTCAGAGGGCTCCTGCAGAGCTGTGCCATGGCTCAGGCAGGCTGAGGCACTGATGGACCTGCCTGGCTCCAGGGTCCCTCAGGCCAATACACAGATCAGGAAACCTGTAGCTGCCTGTAGCCAGCCATAATCACATCTCTCATCTACGACTGACTTAAAGCCAGCTACTGCACCTAAATGTGAATTTTTGAATTTACCATGCTGTAGCCTAAAACAGAATACATAGACATTTCTTAGACTTGTATTTTTGCCAGCAGCCCCAGTTTATGCCTTGATTACCCTGTAGAGTATCTTCCTTCTTGACGGGACTGAGCAACTCAAACCTGTCAACTCAAACTGAGCAACTCAAAAGTGCTCAATGTTTGGTGTGATCTTGATAGTTTTCTAAAATAGAGACAAACCCTCTTTTTAACAAATTAGCTTTACATTTAGAATTAAGAACACAGGAAGATAAAGGCAAAACCAAACCAAACAAACCCATATATTTCCTTCAGCATCTGAGGGATTCAAGGTCTTACAGAGCTTTCTGGACACAATTCTACTATCTACTAGTCTGAGATGCAAAAGGGCTGTGATACACACACCAAGGACCAGAAATGGCTTATAATGCAATCTGCAACCTCATTTCTGATGCCATTCTTTCTGAGGAAATCCACATCTCCCTAAGGAGTGGACTGTGCTGGGTGGATTGTTTCAGCAGCTCACAGACATCTCCCTGGGGGTCTTTATGCTCAGGGCTCCCCTCTTGTCTCATAGCAGGAGAAATCCATGGATAAAGTGGGGGGACAAGTTTTGTCCCATGACTGGCAAATTCCAGCTTTGTGATGGGAATGAGTGTGGCTCCCTAGGCCTCAAAGGCTTAGAAAACTAGCTGGAATATTAGAAATATCTAGGAAATATCTAGCATAGTCAATGTCAAATTCTCCTCACAGACATCGAGTAAAAATCTCAAAATCTTTATGGAAGATAGGACTGCAGGGGTGGCATTGAAATACAGATGCTTCTACCAGTCCCTTGTACTTACCTTGTACTTATTAATTTTTAAAATAATTTTCATGTAGCTTTTTATAGCCTTCACATAAACATTTCTCCCATTAAACTATGAACAAGATATGTAGGATATTGTGAAAGGAAATAAGTATTTAATCATTTTAATATTGTCCCTCCATGAGAGGATACTAACCAAAGTATTTTCCAAAATCCTGATGATTAGTGCATGTTTCTTAGTGGTGAAATTAGGGTAGATCTTCTGGCTAAAAAAAAAAAAAAATAGTGTGTACTTTGATTATGGATCACTATCTAAGAAACTTTGTTAAAATGTAGGTCATTAACTTCCTGCTAATCTGCATCTACAGGAAGGCTGAACCTACAAAGACAGACTAAGAAAGTTTGGGTTCAGCCTGGAGAAGAGAAGATTGCATGGAAACTTCATAACAACATTTCAGTATCTGAAGGGCACCTACAGAGATGATGGAGAGAGACTCTTTGTCAGGAATGGTAGGGATAGGACAAGGAGTAATGGGGACAAACTGAAAGAGAGGAAATTTGGGTTAGATATGGGGAATAAATTCTTTACTTTGAGGATGGTGAGACACTGGAACAGGTTGCCCAGGGAGGTTGTGGCTGTCCCAGCCCTGGCAGTGTTCGAAGACAGGGTGGATAAAGCCTTGAGCAACCTGGTCTAGGGAGAAGTGTCCCTGCCCATGGCAAGGTGGGCTGTGACTAGATGATATTTAAGGTACATTCCAATCCCTTAATATTCTATGATTCTATGATTTAACAGGATCTACCAAGGTGGAATAAAATAGGAATACTAGTCTAATGTACTACAAACATTCTCTGGAAGATCAGTGGTAAAACTAACTAAATTAAGTAATGCAACATTCAGAAAGCACACTGCTAGAAGTTCTTGAATGATAAACTGGAGTCTTATTATCTGGATTTAACAATGCCAGTAAATCCTTTAAATGCTTTGCTTTACTAAGGTTTTGAAATAGAATTTTAATTGAATCAGTTGTCCTTGTATTACAGAAAGACAAAATTTTATTGATGAAAGGGCCAAAAGTGACCTGCAGTGAAGAGATACACTGATCCAGACAATCCCTTTATCGTGCTGCTACTACTGGCAGCAGCATGTTGAGAACGTGCTTTTATTTTGAATTTATTTGAATTAGTGAGAGTCCAGATTGCTCCGATTCATTTAGAAGAAGCTTAGTTCCATTATACTGGTTTATCGCTCATGCAGCAGGGTCTGTAGATGTCTAATCTAGTAATTATCACACTATCTTCCTTGGCCACTATTAAGAAAACCAGAGCCAGTTTTCAAAAGGGGATGAAGCAAGAAACGTTGTTTTTAATCTGCCTGATCTGAATTTTCCACTCTGCAGGGCAAAGGGGAGGGGTGGGGAAGGGGGATGGGAGAGAGAGAAGGCAAGGCAGGGAAAAGGGGAAAAAAGAAAAGGAAAAAAACGCCTTGTTTTATTTTTTCATGGAGCAATTGCTTAAGAGTTTTTGAACCGACTTTGCAATATTAGAAGTTTATTTTCTCACATAAAATAGCTTTTTAGCATTAATTCAGTATTTCTACTATTGCGGCAGTGAATAGTCACAAAACATTTTGCTCTTTCTGGCACCTGCGTGAAGCTGTGACTTATGAATATGCTAATGAGTCTGCAACCAGAACTGGCTGAGGTTCAACACTGGCACACAATTAGCGCTCAGGCTACCAGCACTGCTATGAGCCCGACTGCAGAAAGTAATATTTAGATTGTCAATCCAACATAATGCACTTTGTTTGCAGTGGAGGGTTTAAAAATAACAGATGAAAGTTATCCTGTGAGGACACAGGGAAACTTTTAATTTTAAGTCCTTTTTGTTAAAATTCTGGATGGTAATTATCCAGTTTAAATCCTTGGCATCATAAAAAACGGTCCTTGTAGCACATTACATATTTTAAAGGAGGAAAATAGAAGCATGTACTATTAATGAATACTCCACTTAATTATGTTTAGACTAGATTTCCCTCACAACATCCATGTGTCTGTTAGCCTTGAATGCTGAAAAGCAGTTTCTTGCAGTGCATACAGAAATGTCTTCTATATAACTTCTGGAATTTATGCTTTTAATATTAGGAGAAGCTGTACTGTCTATGGGCAAGATATATGAACTAGGCGTCAAGCATACAGTCAACTGTTTCCACTTACAGCACATTTCTAGAGTTAAAACATAAAAAATCATATCCTTAGACTTAGAAATATGAAAAAACCATATCCTTAGACTTAGAAATATGAACATCAATATCGAAAGTTTAAATTGCCATGATTCACTGTGACAATACCTGGTTAGAGAGTAAGCCCATATATTTTCAGAAATCATCACTCCTAGATTCTACTTATGCTATTAAATTAGAAGTGAAAATATCCTGTATTTACTATTTTTAGTAATTTAGTGATATTGCAGAAATTTGAAATTGACTCAGTTTCCATATCTGGACAGACCGTAAGACTCAGAGTGTTAAGAAAACAATTAATATATATTTTTAAAATTGTGATATAGCTTCAGATGAAAGATTATACCTATTTTTAAGTGCATTCACAAATAATTCTTTGTTTTATTTGATTTTGGTTTTGATATTTATAGGTTAAAAATTGATATGGCTTTACCTGGACAATGAGAATTGATATCGAAATATCCTCTAGATGCTATTTCCATCTGGCAGGCAACTCATAATTAGAAAACGCACAGACATAAATAATTTCTAACAATTCCTATAGTTTTGAGTTCTGCAAATCCTTTGCCCCCAAGCAAGCATTTTACCAGAAATGAATGATATACCACGCTCAAAGGGCACCCATATGAGCTTTCAGTTTCACAGAAAATGTATCAGATAGAAGAATTGTTTTACAGAGCAGTGTAATTCCAGACACAGTGAGAGGCCAAGCTAGTGCTTCTACTTTGGTATTTTTCTACAAATTACACACAACAGCAATTTTCAGCCTTGTGTTTCCTAATGTAACTGGCTCAAATCTCTTATGATATATATTCTTCCTAAAACCTGATCTTCTTTATTTAGTTCTACTTATCATATTCAATGGCAGATGGTTTACTTCAGTGTGTACCAACCCCCCCCTCCCCCCAAAAAAAAGGCACTTTTGAGAAATCCTTTGAGACAAATATTACTGTGTGGGCTTGCACATGGTTGTTACAAACAACTAAAATCTTCATGCTAGAGAACCAGAATTTTCCACCTTTGTCTTAAAAATAACTGTTTATTCACCAGTCTAGTCTCCCCAGTTATATTTTTGAAAATATATTGCATGTGTGAAAGGGCAGCACATTCAATTTATTTCTTTCAGAAGCTGCAAGTCAGTCAGCCTTACCATAAAATGCTCTCCAAAACACCTTGGAAGTTGCTGGGTTTCCAGTTCAAATGTGTCTGCACAATGTAGCAGTTACTTTGTGACTACTGAAGTAAATTTTATTAGGAAAACCGCTTTTGTTTTGTCTGCCCTGACAGTAGTTATTATTTTACTGTGATATGTCTGTATAACCATGACATTTGCAGGTTCAAGTTGCAAGGATTTTACCTTGTTAGTTGTATTATTAGCAAGCTATGTAGTTTTTACAGTTTCCACTAATACATAATAATATGTGAAAAATAAATTTTGAATTGCATAGGGAAAATGAGGAGTTACAGGGAACAATATCACACTCTTTTGCAAAATCTTAAATAACTTTTTCCTAAAGAATAACATTTAAACACTAGAAAGAAAACAACGGGAAACTTCTCCATGTTTTCCATCAGTGTGATTACTGCTAAGTTAAGAATACTCCTACTTCTTTATGCCTGTGTGCAAGAGGAGAGGTGTGTGTTTTAGAAACTGTCTTTAGGAAAAACACTGTTGTGTTCTTGCTTTTTTTTTTTCCTTGAACTGAGAAGTTTGATAACTTGGTTTGTCAGATTGGTGTCTTCCAGATCTTTGATGTCATCAGGAGAATAAGCTTTAAAAGGGTTTAACATCTCAATTGTACTAACAGTAGTCATAAGCCACTCTAGGCTGAACCCCAGACAGCACAAATACAACTATATGTAACTACAACCCTGTGAGCAACAGGTTAATTCAAATATCTACGTACATAAAGGTGCATACGATAGATATGCCTTAAATATATGGCCTTAGGACAGACACCTGAACTAAAGAAGAAAGATGCCTTCATGGTAGTTCCATACACTTCTAATTTATATTTTTTCCGCTGTGCTTTAATATTTGTTACTGCAATGGTGTGGAGAGCTCAAAGGTGACTTACACACTCACAACTGTAAGAACAAAGGAGAGGAATCAAAGACAGCAGCAAGAGTCCTTTCAGCCTCAGGTACATGTCTTAGAACAAGTATAACCTTCAGCTCTGCCAAAGATCTAAGCCTTCACCCAGTTTAGCTTTCTCAGATGTATTTCATTTAGCTGTTTTTTCGTTTTCTTTACTGATAAATCCAAGCAGTATTCTTTTCCCCATTGTACCACAGATGGAAATAAATTTCATTAAAAGGGATTTGGAAAAAAAGGAAGGAGGAAGGATCCAGTTCACGTGGTAGATCCCTGTGTGTTTCTATATGTGTAATATACATAGTAAGTCTCAATAAAGCTAAGATTTCAAAAGAAACAAAGACTTTGGTAGGAAAAGCAAGTGATTTTTTTTGAGTTGTTTCACAAACAAAGATGAAAACTTTTCCTCCATCCAGAGATGAGAAAAAAAAATAAAACAAAGAAGCAATGATTCACCTGTCTTTTACAGCCTAATTTATGGGTAGCTAACTATATCATGGCTTCTCAGAAAAAAAAAATCAAAATTTTATATAACTCCAAGGTCAAGTTCACAAGTTGAAAACATAAGTCATTGAAACATCTATACTTACCTCTCAAATTCTAATTTGTAAATAATTTCAAAATAATTTTGTCATCTTTTATTCCAGCATTATAATTCCCAAAAATAATTAAAATTAAAGGTAAAAAATTAGGGAGGAATATACCTAATGGACCTCAGTAAATTTAAGAGTACTCTTAAGATATTAATTTTATTACATGGGACATTATGTTTTTCAGGCTGCTTGGAAAGTTAACACTATTGCTTTGAAGTAGAAAAATGATCATGTACTGTGTAAGATAAGAAAAAAAAATACTTGGTGATCTAGTGCTAAGATTCTTCGCTGCCTCTACTAAAACAAAAAATGTTACATTACATAAGATGGGCTAGTAAGAGTAAATTCTACCTCACCATTAACTTGATACAGTACCTGAGCTATAAAACTTCCACTGGTGTGGCATACTTGCACTTTTTAATTTTATTTATAAATACTGTTGTTTTATTGTTTGAGCACTGTACCATAAGACATGCAGCTAGAGAGACCCTCTTTCCATCCCTGAAAATCTGACTGTCTAAAAGAACCTTAGAATCTTGTGTAAAATTAAGGAATTAGCTCATCCTCCAATAGACTGAACAGGTTGTTTGAGAGGAGGTTTCCCTGTCTGTCAGGCTGTCTGTTTGCCATTTGGCTGTAAGCAGTGGCATTAACTCTGTACTTATAATGTCTTCTTACAATACCTACAATAGTAAGGTTAAAAACTAGAGTTATGTAGCTTATAATACACATACATTTGAAAATTCTTTTTTCTCCTTTATTTTTAAGTTGACCCAGTGCTCTTTTGAAGTTTTGAATTTTGTGATTCTACAACAGTTTTGATACGTAGTAGAAATTTTCTGTGGGAAGACTGAGGATAAAATATTTTCTTGTGTACCTGGCTTTAAATTAACGTATATTCAGATAGGATGCCTGCAATAAAGAGCCTATAGCTTGCTTATGTGTTAAAGAACATGGTTAAAGATTTCTCATACTTTCTGTCAATGATTTCAATAGTAATGGAATGTTGGTATTTCAATATTATACTGTCTTGATATTTAATATTAACCTTCATTGTATAAAGGACAGGGGAAGTTTTATCAAGAACAATTTTAATAACAAATTTTAAAAGAAGCGGGATTGCAAATGTACTTTAATCACTTTGGTCTCATGTAGTTCAGCCATTAAAACTACTCAGCAATGGCAACTGTTGAAGAATTGGTTAACAATCATCAGAAGTCTACATTGAAGAACTGGTGGGCACTAGAGTCTACAGGGAAGACAAAAGAGGCATCATACAAAACCCGTGAGAACAGACCACCACACTACCCTGTGTTCATGGAAAAAGGTATGACTATGTGGAAATAGAAGGTAAAAAAATAAAATTCCTGCCTACTCACACTTGTCTTTCTGATGGCAGCTTAATTTAATGAAGAAGGTTAATTACTGGTTAATATCCAATATGGTTTCTCCCAGCTTGCAAAATCCTGTAATACTCCCCCAGAAGTCTCTGGATCCTTCCGCAATCAAAGTGGACCCCAAGGCATGCAATGTATACACTACATTTAATGCTGCAAAAATATACTAGTCTTCATGCTATTATTCACACTGTGAACTGTAAAACCACATCTATTTTGTCATTCATTCACAGGACTCAGAGAAAAACCAGGACATAACCCATGCACAGAGGAATGCACCCTGCCTTCCTAGACCAGCATCTGTGATCCACTCCTCCTTTTCTGGTCTTTTTAATCCTCAGTTGAGCACTACTGATGTAGCCAGCATGAGTGCTGATTCAGTCTTGCCTAAGTCACAGATCTCCCCTCTAATGAACTGCTGTGAAAGTTTCTTGGCACTATAAAGATTAGCACTGCTAAAATCATTCCATTTCCTTTTGCTGTCCTAGCTTTTCTACATGCTGCCAATCTGCGAGTTCACTAATTAAAAGTGATAATTCTTACATGGCAGTTTCCTTCTCTGAGGATCCAAAAGGGAAAAAAAATTATCTCGAAATTGATGTACTTACAATCCAAGTGTCTGTGTGAGTACAGCTTCAGTAATAAGAAATGTTATGGGCTAGGTGAGGCAGTTAAAGGAAGAAGATAACAGAAGCAGAGAAGGATCAGGATAGGATAACACCTGAAAAAAAAAATCAGTGTATAATTGGATATAAGTTTTCTTGCAAAATTGGGTGCCACCCAGATTTTAACAGCCAATCTAATTTCAGATCTAATTCTGGCACTATACACTTGAATTTCTACTTATTTAGCCCAAATTATAGGTAATTATACAGACCACGATACTCCAAGAAAAGATAAAGTAAGACAGTATTTAGCTAAAATCAATCATGTTTCATACAATAATCCCAGAATTTAGCAGATACTTATTATCACATTTCATGAGGGCAGATGTTCTCTTGAGGGTCTTAGTTTTGAAACAACAGTTATGCCTTTCTTTTTTTTGCCAGCAAACTAGGTAGTTATAAGTTGAAAGCATATAGGTATTGCAGCTGAAGAATTGTTCTTTCTAAGCATCCATTTTTCTGCCTTTGACCACACTTAAGACACATAATATTCTTTTTATAAAGAAAAACATTCCGTTTTCTTGACGACTTGCCATTTTTAAGAGAAATACTGATGTTTACTATCAAACAAAGACCTGGATTCCTCCAAGAATTTCTCTTTTTGCTGTCATCTTGATAGCCTCTAGCTTTCAAAGTGGGCAAATCTGTGATACTTTATTGGCCTAAACTATGTGATATATTATTTTTATGTGGTCCACAACAAAAACTTTATATTTCTCAATGCACTTGGCTATGGTTTAAGCTTTTGTTATGATACCTATTTAAAAGGAGGATCTTCTGGTTTTATGTTTTTCAGTTGCTTTGGTTTTGTATGCAGGTGAGATTTTCTTTCTCTTTAAAATTTTATTAACTTACAGCTGCAATAAGTGCATGAAGCCATTGGTATGCAACAGAAACATTCAAGAACTCATGATCACTGAACTTCTAACATGAGTAAACCTGATATTTGTATGGCTTATAATGTATAATTGAAAATAGAACAGTTATGCAAATGAGAAATAATGTTTGCATGACCTATGTGCTATAATCACACCATTTCAAAGCAAAATGAAAATAACTTTTCCTGAGTTTGTATATGTGTAGGAGGCACTGATGTAAGTTACATAAAAAATCACACGGTAGTATAGTGAATTGCTATCATTGGTGGGAAAATGGAATTTGAAGAGGGCTACTGATACTAGTCCTGTGTAGAGTCAGAATGAATTATTCAAAGAGCAGAATGTACGAACAGCCTTGCCAGATCCTGCAGCAGGTCAGTCAGGTCAGATCCACAAGTTTCACAAGTGCAATAGTGTTAGCACATGAAAGAGCAGAAGTACACGTACAAGCAGGTAGTATTGCATTTCAGCATAGTGTTTTACCACTAAATATGCTGTGAGAGCTTTGCAGATTTGATTGTATCTGTATTTGAATCTCTCAAAGCAAATGTCTTCCACGATTTCTTTTATAACGATATGTAGAACTATTTAAACTTTTTACAAAAGTCTCAAAGTAGCACATTCCAGAACTAAACTATACATTGCACTGCCTGCAGAGATGTTCCCTGCTGTTTCTTCTGAATAAGCAACCTGCTAGTTTTATTTGATGCCTGCTAGCTCTTATATTAGGAGCTGTAAACAATTGCTTACTCACGGCTTTTATATGCTATGCATGGTAAAAACTATTATCCCAATTCCTCACCTTTGTCAGCTTCTTCACAGACTGAGGTGTCCAGCCCATCTATTTGCTCCTTTTGCTAAAATTTTAGTGATACCAAAGATGTTATAGGCTGTAAGCATCAGCTTCAGGCTTTTATGAGGGACCTCAGCAACTCTGGTCCAGTCTGGGTAGCTATTAACTAACCCACATTATTAAAATACTCAAAGCATAGCTACTTGGGAAAGATTTACAGACACACACACCTTCATATAATGACAATATTAAGCTGTAGAAAGCAGTGTCCTGGAAAATCTGGCAACTTTGTATGCACATGCAGCATTCACATGAATAGCTTTTAAACCCTGGGATCTTGATGTGTGAAAAGTGTAGTATGGATGAACATCTGTTATGAGCAATTTTTAATAAACTTGTATGAGATGCAGGTAATGCATCAGATGACTGTAAGGGGAAAAGCTCCTTAAGAGAGACTTGTGAAGAGTGTGCTGTCTGAGTCCAATGGCTAATAACTTAACACAGGTCACTGATTTCTGGGAAGCAGACTGTAGCAGCTGCCAGGGATATTCTGTGAGAGTTGAATTCTGTTGAATGCTGCAGAGCCTCTATGCCAAGAGATGCTTTTTTTTTTCTTCCTTACCTTTCCCATTATTGTCTGTCGAACTGCCTAGCATCAAATTTCAGATGCATGACATATAGCAAAAATAAGATTTCAGCCCACAGCTATACAATAAAAATGAGGGAGAGATTGAAGAGCTTGATTTGACTTAATTTGCTGCCTATTTAATACAAAGTAATGCACAGTGTTTGCATCACCAGAGGACATACCAACACAGTGTGTTAATAAAATAGCATAAGTGGAAAGTTAGGAGAAATACATCCTAAGTTTAAAAGATAGCAATAATTATGTTTCAAGCAAGCAGATTCAGAAATCTTTGAAAAGAAATCAGTTCTAAATACCTTGTCAGATTCTCCTGTAAACTGGTACCTCTGACCACTAGACTTCCAGGTCCACAGTTCATGTTCAGCAAACAGAGATTACTGTCTGGAAATCAATGATTTCTACTTATGCTAAGTAAGTGGGACTTCATGAAAGTAAAGTAGCCAAACAGGATCTCACAAGCAGGCAAATGTTTTTTTCTATTTTCAAGATTTCACAAGAAGGGCTTTGCTGGATTAAGTCATGCCACTAGAATACTGCACCAGGGACAAAGCTGTTCAGCTTCAAAACAAACCCTGCCTTGGTGGTAGTGTCTGAAACCTGCTGCATCATTTTGCTGAAAAAAAGTAATGGGTCTCCTTTGGCAGGTGTACAATGAATTTTGCACGCAACTGGGGGAGGGGGGAAGGAGGAAGACTAAAGTGTAGGAAAGAAAAAACCTGTTTTATTCCGTACTTAAAAAAACATGCATACACACACATACATAGATATGTGCCCAGATGTGTGTGTATACATATATGTGGGTTTGTATATACATATGAATGTGTTTGTGAACAAGCTGATCTACACAAATGTACATGCAATACTCGTAACCATGAGAAGTATATATGTAAAAAAACCACACACATGCAAACCCATCTATGCTAGTGGATACATACCATCTCTGCAATGTCTGTCTGCACACACAATCATCTAAATAGAAAGAAGAAAAGTCATATGTGCAAACATCAAAACAGGTTATTTAAGTTGGTTATTTGGATATTTCAAGACTATCATGCTACAAACAGGCATACTGTTCCAAGAAGCAGGACACATTAATATCTATATTTTTCTCCTTCTTCTAGCTAGCAAGAAAAAGTTATACTTGGAAAACAAGCTGTGTTTCTTTTAAATCAGGTTAGTCAAGATATTGTCCTATAATCAAGACATCTGTTAATTTTTTCTAGCACTATCTCTACAATTTTTTATTCTTTGATTGCCTTTTTTATTTCTATTCAATTGGTCCCATTGCTTCTATACACGTAGTTTTAGGGTCATAAAATTTACCTTTAGCAATTTTGTAAAAGCAACATGCTCGTGAATAGTGGTTTTGAGCTAATAATTAGAATTACAATAAATAGTCATTGCTCTGCTTGTTGCTCAATGCAATATGATGAGAATTATGAATATATGAATATGATAAAATTATGAATTATAATTATAAATAATTATTTTCCCATTCATTCAGATGTACAAGCTTTGGCTGGGTTATCTAGTTTCAGGGCAATTTTACCACTATTTTAATGCTTTGTATTTAATTTAACATTACTGAGCAAAACCAAAGGAACTTCTGGGACCAGCTTGGAAAAAATGTAGTGAATTCAGCTTTTCAATAAATATCAAATGATATTTATCACATTTTATCTTAATTTTCTTAGGGTTCCTCCTCCTCCAAATTTTGCACAATTTATGGGATTCAGACTGAATGGACGAATTAACAGATAGTTCTGGATGTTGAGGCAACAAAATGTAAGGCCATATAGAGACCAGAATTTTAAATATATTTTGAAAAGATGACTTTAAGTAAGGGTCCATGTTTCATAGGTTTGCAACCCCAATTATTTTCACTTAAAAGGAAGGAAGAGATTTCCAAAACAATCTAATTTATTCAAATACTGATTTGTAGAGAAAAAGGTAGGTGAAGAATATCTAATTTTAAGCACAGGTTTTAAAACTAAGACTAATAAATTTTCCAAATGCACAAAACAACTTTAGAGCTGGCAACACAAGAAGCTATTTTGTCTCCTAATTATCTGGTTTAACCATCATAATTTTACAAATACCTGTGTGTCAACTGACATAAAATTTTAGTTGCATATATTCAGCAGCAGAAGTAGTTGGATAAGTGTTTAGACGTAATGGCATTGACAGCTAAATGACTGCTGGGATATTTGATACAGCATATCTTCTGTTGCTGCTGTTGAAAATTTGTTGAAGTATGAGGAGTAACATACCTTTTCATGCGTTTCATTTAGATTTGTCCTACATATGTATTGAATAGTTTTATTTTCAAATTATATGGTAGGATTTCTAAGGAGGTGACTAGGATAGTTGAAAAAGATCTGTGGTTTTACCTGACATACACATTTTACTCTTCTTGCTCCAGTCTTCCACGAAGACATTGCTTTACTTTGCAAAATTTTCCTTTTTTAATACACTGGCATCCAGCTGTAAGTGCTAATTCACTCTTGCAGTAAAGCATATGGACTATTATTGTCATGGACAAGATTATACGAATTCCACTGGTAACTCTAAATATTCTCTAAGGTACACAGTGTATGTAGTTTTCAAGTTCACAGTCATGTCTTAAAGAAATCCATATTTCATAATATTTTTCATATTTTCCCAAATTAGTTTTTGTGTTTTTACCTGAAGCACTTTTAGGCAGAATATTGAGGTCTCCCGGAATTTATCTTTTCCTTCATTTTTCCTACATCCCAAATGTCACTTTGAATACATTCAATTGCAAGGCACTTGGAAGTGCTTTCATCTTGCCATGTGTATAATAAACTTTTCTTTCTCTTTTACCTCTGGACTAAACTCAGTCAACCATAAGCCCCAGTCAACCATAAGTTTGGCAAAATGAAGCGTGAAAGGTTTGCCAACTTCTTTGTTTATTGATCATAGAATTATCACAACATATGGGGAAAAAAACCCCAACCTGATCAATACATCTTCTTAGATCATTAATTCCACTAGGACTGTTCACCTTAGTTTGAAAACTTCTGTCTTTGAAGGTTGTCTATAGCATATTGCATGACCTATATTATTAAAGGCCTTTTCTCTGAGTGGAGTTAACTTTAACCACTACTCCTTTGCTATATGTCAAGTCTATCACTTTTTCTCTAACTGCTTGTTGATGATGATGAGCCACGAAACTTTGGGTCCAAACATAGCTGGTATTCCGTCTGTGCTTAAAGAAACCAATTTGATCATTGTTATTTTCCTTTCATAAAATACTTGCACTCAACATAATTATGTTCCTCTCTTGATTCTTCTTCATTATTTGTGTCCTCAAAATATTTTTGTTTACACTGCTCACTTGAGCTATTCCACATGCAAATAATCCCATTTAAACCAATGATACACATATCATTAAATACATTTCAATCATTAGCAAGTATAAACTTTGAGGTTTTTTCCCTCTAAAAGCATATGCACTGTATAACTTGTTATTTACATAATTCCTTGCTGGTTTGAGTTATTTTTGAGGGAGACATTTCCATCCTTTTTTTGAAGAAAACTGTCATTATAAATACATCAACAGACTTGAAAGATGCCTCAGTAGTGATTTTCAGTTTTTCTTCACACATTTTTAAGAGAAAGGTCTTGATTTCCTTCTGGAGAACACATAGTCTCTGAATAGTATTACTTTTCCAAAAAGTCTCCTCTGATTTTCCATACATTATGATGATGCTGTTACACTTTATTTTTTCTTTTCATTTTCTTTCTTGTCCTTGTCTTTCCTCATTAGCAGAATAGAGTAGATGTTCATATTTTCAACGGTGTTCTTCAGTCTCACTTTCCTGTTTGTCCTTAAAACAGCAGAGTTATATTTACTGTTGAAGATGTCCATTAAAACACAACAGTATGTCCCTTGATTAAACTAGAATTAATACTCTTTCTATTGCAGTTTTTTGTACATTTAACTCACTTTTTCTCTGTAATTTTATCACCATTCTCTACTGATTCCTCACATTCCATTGTCCTGCTAACTAATGGGCTGCTTCCAAGTAGGTTTGCTTTCCTAAGTGATATATAAGAGGTGTCTTAGTCTTCTTGTTTACCTCTCTTCTGCTCTTTGTTATCACTTGACGCTGAGTGGAAAACCATTCCAAACTTTCCAAGCTGCATCAGTGATGGCTAGAGAGCTACACTCTTCAAATTCTTTAATTTTTAAAAGTAACCATTGTCATGGAGACTTGACTGGTAGGATTTTTTTGAGGGGAAGGAAAGGGAATTTTAAAAGGAGGAAGGGATTAGACCTCTGTGAATATATCTAAAAGAATTAAAAATTATATCTCAGGAAGAATTAATTTTCCAATGTTTCTTACTGTTACACGGTGATCTAACTGGATTTTACCCCTCTGACAGATCTGAGAACAGATAAAATTTTAATTTGCTACCTCTACTATGTTCTCACCTGGAGTGGGATTCACCTTACCCAGATTCTGAAGAAATCTGAAGTTGAAATCATTCAATTCTGCAAAAATTAGCACCAAATTTCAGAAGAAAGGGGGTTACCTGTTACTGGTTTCCCATCACTATAATGAAATTCAGCTTTAGAGTTTTCCTTCCTTCTTTTTCCATCTTTGGATGATGAAGTTTGACTTAAAGATGGAGGAAAATAATTAAAAATTTTCAAACCTTTTTGATTAAATCCACAAGATCTATACTAAGAGTCAATGGCTCAATTGTACTATATGCCTCTATAAAACATATGTCTATACGTAACATCTGGGCTGAGAAATCAGTGGGTTGAGGGTACTGAAATCTCATCAAAGCATATCAACAACATTATTAGCATCACTTGAACTAGATCCAGACTTGAGATTCCTGGTGTCTTAACAGAAGCCATAGAACTCATGCTGCTGTTTCTGCCTTGCACCAGTCCAAAGTACTTGGCTGCTGTTTGTCTTGGTTAACTCTGTCTGAGGTGTATGAAAACTGCTCTAGCCCAATGCAAAGAATGGGTGGCCATCGGATACTAGAACACCATCATCTGGCAGGACCTCTTCTTTGCTCTGTGATAGGCAGAGTTTGAACAGCATTTGGCTCCTGAAGCTTTATTTTTTTGCCTGGATGAATTTCTGCCTTCTCCATGGAAAGGAGAAAAGAAAAGACAGTGAGGCAAAAGGGAACAGTCTCTAAGTTCAAACTGCACAGAGGACACACATGGTTAACTGAGACAGAACATTTTGAGCAGGTCTACCATGACAAACTCCAGTAACCCCAGTTGCTGTAGTCCTCCATTCTGCATTTAGAGCTGCTCACTGCTGTCAAGACTGGAGCTTTTCTCATTATGTTAACAGACAAAACTTTGTGCATTTGAGAACTTGAAACCTAAGTATGTAAATATTCACTTTCAGATTTTAGATATATATTTCAGCACCTATAAATGTGAATTACATCAGGCATGGAGAACTATATTTTCTTTTGGCTCTGATTCATAATGGAATTGATTTAGAGGGGAAGAAAAGAATCGTTCCGTCTCAGACAGTTCTAACATAGTAGAAATAAAATATAGATGACTGTACAAAACTTCCTTATACAAATGGTTGAAAGAGCTTAATTTTCCTGGCAAAAATCCTGTTCTCAATTACATAAATGGAACCCAAATCAATTTTAATAAGTTGAAATTTAAAGACCTGATCCATCTCTGAAATAAATGATAGTTATGTCACTAGCTCAAAATCTTCATTTTAGCAACCAATGCAAGTGTTGGGAAGAAGCTTTACAAAGTACTTGTTCATTTAAAGTTTTACTTTGCTGTATTCTCTTATGGTGTCTGATCAGGGATTCTGGAACTTTATGGATTTTCTTTGTACACAAGTACTTAGAGTATGAAAGATATTGCATAATTTTTACTTCTTTTACAATAAAAATGTATATATTTTTTTCACATGTTCATGGAGCACAGTGAGGCTGGCCTGTGCATTTAAGCATGAAGATCTCAACTTTTCTTTTTTTTTCCCCTAACAAGTAGAACTATGCTCTTTGAAAAGAAAATCTAATTCTCCATTAATATTTATGATTCATTGGATATTTAACAGGAAATGAAGAGGTTATAAATTAAATTACTATTTTGTTAAAAGATTCTGTGCCTTCCTGGAACATTCAACTATACATCCAAAACAATTAGAACTTGCTTTTAAAGAAAAGGTTAATATATCTTGCTGCTTTATAAGTTTCTGTATGTGTATGTGTACAAAACTACAGGAATGGTTTACTAACTTCACTCACTGTGACACACTTATATCTAAGGAATCTTAATTTCCTGAGGATGAAAGTCAGGAATATGAGCATAAATGTCTCTGGATTCCTAGTAGTTATAAAAACAAGCGTGGCTTATGCTGAGACAATTCATAGTAAGATTTTATGTTCACAAAACACAGTTTAAAGTGCATATTCCATGAGAGGGGATTTGCCACAATGACAAATATATGTTCATTCTTAGTGAACCTGGAAAGGAATTTAGAATTAAAGCATCTTAAATCAGATATCTGAACACACCACACCTTGCCAATTCATCAGTTCAGTCATGTTTATCCATCCTCCAGTTCCTTGAACTGCTCCCTTGCTAGGTGAAAAATGAAAAGTTTACAGCACCCGCAAGTGAACAAACTCTTCCACACAGCCGGCAAATACATTACTGAGTTCATTAATGGCACAAAGTAGACTCTATATGTAGTCATTATTTATTTGGAGTCTAGGTCAGTCCTTGGCCCTGCTGAAAAAAATTTCTCCTGATGTGGTGGTTCAAAAGGACCCCAGTCTTCCTATAAATAGGCAATACAGAAATGAGAATTCAATTGGAGCTCCAGGGTTTTGAAATATTTCTAAGGCCACATATTTAGATATCTAATATAGAATGTAGGATTTTAATTTCAAGAACTTGTAATTCATTTCTTATGTCAAAGTGACCTTCAGAACAATGGAGCACCACAGGTACTCTTTTTTGCTTGAAATGTATAAAGTACTGTAATTTACTTAAAAGTACTGTAATTTCATGTAATTTCAGACTTCTAGTTCTCTCAACATGTTTATCAATCTTCTGTTCCTTAATTAACCATTAAGATGCAAATAAGTATTTAGGAGTTGTCTGGCAAGCTATTCAACTGTAATTAATACATTTCTGTCTTTATTATTAATGTAGTCCTGGAGTATCTTTTACTTCTGAGTTTGTCCCCAAATGAAGCTGAGCTATTCCCATACATCTGCTTCTGGGATGTCTTGGAAAGCCGAGTAGAAGACCTGATTTTTTTTGAGTATCTTTGTGATAGTTATCATCTATCTACAATAAGGAAGGCAGCTTTTGCAAGTTTCCAAGTGGATACACTCTCACATTTTTCCTGACTGTGGAAATGAATGCACAAAAAGCACTGTAGTCTTACAATAAGTGTGCATTTTCTGCATAACTGCCACCGGTTTAATCTGAGATATGGAAGTACTTAGACTGTATCCCTTAATATTTGCAGATCATTATGATGTTATTCTGGAGAGAAATGAGATAACCAAATTTTCCTATGGTATATTTTGGTCATTTGTCTTTATAAAAAAAGGAGGGTGGGAAAGCAATTCATAAATGCTCACAGCCACTTTCCTAGAATCAGCATCTTCCCTATTTAGATTTTGAGGTCATAATATAAAATTAAAGAACATAAAATAAACAGCATTTATGAAAAAGAATCTGTTTGTTCCTCTAAGTCAGAAATCGAAAGATTAAAACAGTACCTGAAGTAGTGAGGTAGTGTCCTATGTACTGTTTTGTGTTTTAGTACATAAAAAATGCATTACAGCACTTGTTTATTCTGAACAGTTCAAATTCAACAAAGACACCCCAGGTACTACTTTTGTTATGCATTTCTAACTTCTAAATTCTGTACAGTTAAACACAATTTCAATTTACTGATCTACAAAAGCTGTATTCACCTGCAGAAAAGGTTTACTTTTTAATGCAGAAATGCCTTACACTGATAAGAAGACAGCTTCTACATCTTGAATTTCAGCTATGATGTAGCTCATTACATTAGCACAAAGAACTCAGGAAATATATTACTAAAGTGTAGTCAGCCATGGCTACAGTTTTGATAGTGCCTACTCTGTAGAAGATCCATCATTCAGGAAAGGTCTAAAGGGACAAATTTTAATAAAATTAAATTCCTAAAATAGAGGCACACTCTTCTGCATCCTAATATTGGATACAGAAATGCAAAGGAACACTGAACTGAGCACTCTTGAGCAATCAGTATTTTTAGTCATGCCTTATAGATGTAACAAGCAGGCTTAAGAAAATCATATTTAATGCTTTAGGGCTCATGGAGATGATTCAGTATAGCATTTAAAGCTGTTCACTTAATTTGAAAGATTATGAGACAAAAGACATTGGGGTATGCTTCAATGGAAAAGAGTTAATTTGAAAATATTAATTGAAATTTAGGGTTGATTTATAGTAAATGATAAGTGTACATAGAAGGGTAAACATCCTAAAACATCCTATGATCAGGTTAATATAGAAGGCTACTTCATCAGAAATATACTTTTCTGCAGAAATGAGAAACTATGAAGATTACTGACTGAGCTAGCATATTAATATATTTTCACTATATCAAGAAAATTTTTTCAGCTTAAAACCTGCTTTTTATGACATAAAAGAAAGATTAACCTTTCATTAGTGATGGCAAAATAACATTTAAAAATATATGTATAAAGATATCTTATTCAGCCTTGGAATGCACCACTTTTTAGCAAAGTGTTAGAGAACAGATTCTGATTAGATGTACTAATTGTCCCATTCAAACACTTCATGAATGATGGTGTACAATATTATGCCATAGAGAGCTTCATTTGGTAGAGTAGTCCTGAATATACACAGCCAAACCATTTCACTTAATAGAGGCTGTTTTTATACAGATCGGATTCTGTATTTTTTTATACTGCAGAAAACATAGGATTCTTTTTATACTCTCTTCTTTTGTGCAACTGAAAAGATGCAATATTAGACACTGAGCAGAAATCCTTATCTCAAAGTCATTAAATGGAAGTCTACAGGTTGCAGAATTTTGTCTGTTTATGTGTGATACTCTTGGGTCTCAAATGCTATTCTGAAGGAAGGAAGAGAGGAAGGCAACAAAATAAAAAAGCTCTTGCAGTTAACCTTAAATCAGGTCCTCAAGCCACTGAAGTCTATTATGATAGCTTATAAAAATACAAGGTGTAGATAAATGTTAGTACGGAAAGAGTGAATAAAAGGCTTTTCTCACTAATTAAAATGAATGTTTTCTCTTCTACTTTTCTTTATCTTTCTCTGTTGCACATTCATATTTATACATAAAGGCACATTCTATCCTTTGTGAAAAGCATAAAATATATGCAATATATTAGCAGCAGTTATACTATTATTATGGAGTGGAGTTTGAAATAAATTTATTTAAATATTTGAGATAATTCTTTTACATTATACATAAAACTACTCTCATAAATCTTGTCAGCAGAAGCTAACACAGATGGCCAATCTGTTCATCAGGTAATACATGTTTGTGTATTTTGCTGTGGCTCTGCATGCACATCTACAAAATCTGTCAAAATATCCAGTTTTGCAGATACATCATGGTAAACTTGTATTCCTCTTTTCTTCACTTTTTTCCCCCCACATTTTTCCTGATTTAACTTTGGTTTCTTTTCTTGGGAAGAAATGTCACTGTACTATATCACGATCTGTGATTTCCAAATTAGAATGACTGGTCTCATCTGGGAGCTTTGTTACACACAGGCAGAAAATGTGTCTTTTCACAATCTCTCACAAAACATGTTTAGCATGCATTCTCTGATGAAAAAAAAATGTTTTTAACCCAATCAGATTACTTTTTTAATTGATCAGATTAATTGCAAGGACAGTGTTTGACTCGTGACGCTTTCATGTTAAATAACTCTTTTTAGAGGTCTCATACATGTGTACTACTTTTACAGGTTACTGTTACCAAAGATGAAGGAGATAAAAGGTAAAGTTGGATGATATAGGAAATGGTTAAATATCTATTGCAAAACAAAATGAAGGAGAAAAAAGAGTCATCAGACTGAAATTGTCAAACTGATTTTTAGTATTTTTGCAGTGCTTTTTAAGCAGCGTATGACATCATTAGAATGATGGAAATAGGTAATATAGAAAAACGCCTGTGTGTTTAAAAAATTAGAATTTTAATGAAAATGAGTGATAAAAAAACCCAGGAGGACTGGATGACAAGCTTTTATGAGAATGATACTGAGGTTGAAGGAAAAGACACTAAAAATATCTTTGCTGACACAGCATGGCTGTTTTAGAGAGAAGCTGAGGGTATTGAAAAGAAATCAGGTAATTTCTGGATAGTGCTAGAGAGCTGCAGGCTGCAGGCAAATAGATTGGCAAATGTTTTTAGAGCTATGCAAAGGTAGGAAGAAGGTTAGAATTTTAATATGAAAGGGTACTTGCTGGAATAGTTCCACAAAAAAAACACAAAAAACCAACCAAACAAAAAAAAAACCAAAACAACCAACCAAACAAACAAAAAACCCAAACCAAACCAACCAACCAAACAAAAACACACACACACACACACACAAAAACCCCAAAAAACAAAAAACAAAAAACGAGGAAGTGACAGATTTACATGACTCTTAAGAGAAGCCTACTGTTTCAGTACTAATGTATTTTCTTTCTTTAAATTAGGGTTTTTCCTTGAGAAATACACAAAAAATTGAGCAACATCATCCAGGTGACAAAACACAAGGATGTTGTGCATGTACTGTACAATTCACTCACTTGATTGCATATTCTATATACAACCAGAACTTTCAGCACTATCAACAGACTGGCCTCATGACTTGCTCCCTGGTAGACATCGTCTGGATCTACCAAAAAATGCTAATTACCTTTTTTTTATATCTTCTCTATTTTTTGTTGATCTGAACTATGGAGCAGTCTGCATCTGTGTCATGGTCTAGAGAAGTGGGCTGCATGGTGGGTGGGGAGCTGGCTGACACCCAGAGGGTGGAAGTAAACAGCTGCTTTTCAAACTGGCAGCCTGTCACATGTGGGGTCCCCCAGGGAACCATATGGAGCCCCATGCTGCTTAATGTCTTTATAAATGATCTAGATGATGGGATCAAATGTACTCTGATGGGGAAGGGGACACTTCAGGAGGGAGTGGCACCCTGCAGGAGGATCTGGATAGGCTGGAAGAGAGGAATAGCAAGAACCTGATGAAGTTTAACAAGGACAAGTATAAAATCTTGTGTCTGGGAGGACATAGTCCAGGAGTGCATCTCAGGCTGGCATGTACATATTTGTGGAACAGTTCTATAGAAAGGGACATGGGGATCCTGGTGAACTACAAGCTCAGTATGAGAGGTGTGCTGCAAAGAAAGCAAGCAGGATTTTGGGGTGCATCAGCAAGAGCATCATCTGTTGAGATAAAAAAGCTACTTCATTATCCCCCTCTGTGTTTGTCAGGCCATACCTGGGAATATGGTGCTGGGTTTTGATCCCTGCTAAGCAAATAAGATGTGGACAGGTTGGAGAGTGTCCAGAGAAGGGCCAAAAAGATGATCCAAGGGTTGGGATGCTGCCATGCTGCCAGCTGAGAGCTGGGTTTGTTCAGCCTTGAGAAAAGAAAGCTTAGGGGAGACCTTATAATCTTCCAGTTCTTAAAGTGTGTCTACAAAGAAGATGGAGACTCCCTTTTTACAAGGAGTCACATGGAAATGATGAGAGGTAATGGGCACAAGTTACTCCTGGGGAGATTCTGATTAGACATACGGAGAGTTTTCCGCAATGAGAACAATCAGCCATTGAAATAATCTCCTCAGGAAAGTGGGCAGCATTGGACACTTCTAAATTCCTCTAAGTAGGACACTTTTAAAATCCAGCTGGCCAGTGTGCTGGGCCTTAATGAACATTTGATTGGCCATGCAGAGATGATTGGAAGTTTATTTACTTCAAACTTGTGAAAGGGCTTTTGCAGTGATGAGAAAGGGAGACTGCAAGACTGAAGTGATGGATCACACAGCCAACCATACATGTACTCAGTAGTCTGTGTGATATCAGAATCTCTGATTCTCAAAAGCATTCCTAAGTGTTTGAGAGGAAATTGAATCAAATACAACTTTTTGTTTCCCCTTCCCTTCCTCCTTACCTCTCTTCATTGCTTCCTTCTACCCTGAAAAATAATACTCTATTGGAGCCTCAGCAAATGTTGGTTACTGAAATGATAAAATAAAAGGGATCAAGGAGACATAGTCTGGCCAAGAAATGTCTGAAATATTTTATAAAAGCACATTTGAAACTTGGGAAGTTTATTAATTTCTTGTGTTATGGAATTTATTTTCTTTTATTGCATGCATGCCTGTGTTAAATGTGCATGTGTGTGCACTCACTTTTAATGAGCAATTATGTATATTTTCCTTTACCAAGAAAGGTCTAGATTATATTTTTTTCCCTATTTCTGTCAGATTGATTTTTTTCCAGAGGTTAAGTCTTCTTCTTTCAAACAAATAAATTTTCAGATTCACTCATTTACTTCGATAACTTTTCTGATTTTGAAAGGCACAAAGTAATATGTTATAGTTTTACTAAACATATGCTTATATATAATAATGAATATAATGAGAGGAAGAATAACACTCAGGAAAATAACGAAAATAAGGACTCAGAACTTTTGAAAAACTAATACATACAACAGAACACAAATCATTTAGGCCAGTGGACAAGAAATAATGAAACATATTGTTCGCATTATATTAAACAGGCATGCACCTTATAATTCCCATCCCCAAACTAAGGCATTATGATTAAAACACGTATTGAAACCAGCTTGTAGCTGCCGCTGAAAATATAAATGAGATCTTAAGATGAAAAAGCAAAGGTATGTAACACAAATGAAATGAATTATTACTTCTATGCAAGGAGCTGATTATGTTTAACACTTATTTGGAATAATATGTTTAGTTTTTTCCATTCACCTTTCCACAAGGATATTATTGTTCTGAAAAAAAAAAAAGATAAAGTGAAAATAATATAGTTCAGCAGTCCATACAAGAGTGAAAATGGTGGATTTATTCTAAGTGACCTAAATCGCAGCATGTAGAGTAATGAAGCTTTAATATAGTGAAATATCAAACAGTTCAGACTGAGGAAATCGCAAAAAATAAATGGAACAGTTAAAAAGAGGAAACAGGCAGAGAATAATTTACTTGGTTAGAGAAAAATATGAACTGAGACACCAGGTAGATCAGTGAAGCAAAAAATAATTAAAGGAGGGAAGAAACAGCCAGAGATTTGTATTTTCTGAAGTAATACATTAAAGAACACAGAGAAAAAGTTGGAATGTGAGATTTAGATAAACCTAAAGGAAATATTTATTTTGACCTTTTATGTATATTGTGTGTTTACTGCTTTATATAGAGTACCTAGATCAACTTCATTGTCTGCTTTTAAAATATGATTAGTCAATAACTTTTTTATGAGAACCTCTGGGCCAAAAGCACAACAAATTCACAATTACAAGCTCATTGGCTGCCATGTGTAAGTTTGACTTAGAATATCTTTTTACTATTGAAAGTGGAAAGTTTGACTGTAATGGTACCAGGGGAGGGGAGAATTACAGGAAAATTAGGCCAATTCAGTATTATTTTAAACCACATGGGAATTAGAGCGGCCATAGTAACAGTATGCATCCGAGCAAGTAAGGACTTTTAAAGCATAGGCACTTAAAGTTAGGTAGGATGAATTCTGCTGCAGTGACTTAAACGATTTTTTTCTCAGGCTGGATTTTTTCTTGGATCCAGACGTCTGGATCATGTTTGGGTTGCACTCTGGGACCTTATGTCCTTCCTAATTTGGACTAAATGTTATTTTCTAAGATCACCAGAAGTAACCCCAAGATACTTTCAGTAGCATTCTGCCATTTCAAGAGAAGGGAATCTGGGGAAAAATCAAAATGATGTTGCAAACAGAAATGTCTGTTAAAACAAAGGATCTGGAAGGCATTAAGAATGCTGGAACATTAACACAAAGCAAGGAAAGAATTTATTATGTTTGTGGAAACCAAGGTCATTGCCATAGGAAAAAAAATCCAAAGAATTTTTCATATGATTTAAAAAAAAAAAAAGATTAATACAGTAGCTGCAGTGTATTTGTATCAGAGATCAAACACAAATAAAGGAGCAAATGAGATTACCTGGCATTTGTAACTGCTTACAAAAACTCCAGGGAAAGCTCTGTGCAGTGACTAGTGCCATTTAATTAATATCTGTGCTGGTAATTCCTTCTTCTGAATGCTGAAATTTATTTCCAACACTGAACTCCGGAAGAAGAATTCTCTGCTCTTTTCTTGGACTCAAAATCTTCAGATGTAATGAAAGAAAAATGAAGGATCTCTTTTCCTCAGGCTCTGAGAATGGCAGCATTAGAACAGTAAGTATAGTTTGTCCTGAGGCAGACCTTGTACCTTGTTACATGAAGCTAAGTATTCACTTTTTACAGTAAAATGACAGCAATTGCCTTCTTACTTCTGAGTCTGAGCTTTGGCTTTCATTAAGACAAATTGAAGTGTGGTGTACAAATTAAACAGACGCTTGTGTATGTATGTGAATTTTTGTTGATCAGATCCCACACAGCCTCTTATATCAGGGCAGATTCCTTTTTTATTCTGTGCAGTAGGACTAATTACTTCTAGGATCTAATTCAGACAGAATATTTTCATTGGCTTTTAGCTTGGTGCATATTTCAGTAAACCATTATTTTCACACTTACTCTAACATTGCTTTCTGACTTTGAATTTCAGTAATACGTAGTAGGCAGGATTACTTGTAGGACTTGTAAATTAAAAGTTTGAAACAGGTATCTGAATATGCATGTTTTCTATTTATTGGCCAAACTAAATTATTTCCTAGTGATTTATTTGTTAGCTTTCTGATTATTTAATATAAGAGATTTTTAAAATGTGTGTATGTTAATATATATTAAAATATTTTTGTCTGTGTATTTGACAAAAAAACAGCCTTTTCTCAGGAAAAACAAAAAAAAAGTTATATACATATAATGCTTGTAGTCTAACTAACTGGCAAATGAGAACATGTATTGCAATTTACAGAATTTGGAGAAGTCCGATGTCATCTATCCCTTTGTTCACAGCATGAAAGTGGCTTATTATGCATAATGCTATGCTATCATGCTTTGTCTGCTGCCACTAAGAAGAAAGCAGGCAAATATAGAATGAATTATACCCAGTCTTCAAAAATAACTATTTCCAGGTAGAGAAGTTACTCTCTAGAACCAATGACACAGATTTTTCCAAAGAGCACCCAGTAGCTTCTGGTTAGACACTTAATTGGAATGGCCAAGTTTTTCAAAGATAGGTCCTTGCACACTGAAGAATTCTGTAAATGTGACCACTACATTTTGATTCTCTAGTTAGAGCTGCTCTTTTGAGAAAAGCTGCGGTGCTGAGGGGAAGAGAACAGAATGACTGAGCGAGAAGAAATCTTGTTCACTGGGATGCTGAAGTCATAAAAATCATGTCTATATAGCAGAAAAGTTTCAATAGGATTCAGAAGTAGACTAAATTGTCCTTCAAATAGGACATATTATTTCTGTTCATATTAGTCCTTTTGTGCTTTCTATCCTCTCAAATTGTGCCTTTTCTCTTCCACTGGGTTACAGATGTGAAAAATACTTAAACCATTCCTTAAATGCTCAGATTATAGAGATGAAATTGAATCTGATGTTCTGACCAGATTATGTCAGTATGACATATCGCTGCAATAAAACTAATTTGGCCAGGGAATGATTGGTATGTTGATTGTCAATGGAGTCAAGAGTCTGTTTTAACTGGAAAAAAAAAAGATAATATGGCTAATTTTTAAGCTGCTAAGACACTCAGTAGAGCACCATTTATCAGTTCTGACCTTTAAATATGGAAGTTTATAAGCATGTCAACGAGAGCACTACCCAGTAAGTAGACTACATCCTGAAAGCCAGATTTCAAAGGGCAGCTGATCTTGGGGCATCTTTTCAATTACTCATCTTGTATCCCTTTCCCTCCTTTATCAGAGTTTTAAATAGATGTCAAACTCCTTCTGAATGACTCAACTATATCAACCATTTCACTGACTACTCATTTTAGACAATATACTACATAAAAAACATACTTTAAAGAAAAAAAATAACAAAAACCCAATAAACTACCAAGTGTACTAAATTCTTCTTATGGCTATGGAAAGTCGGTATTGCAGTGTAATGGATAAATTCGGCAGTATTCCATCAAAGAGTTCAAATTATTGGCAACAACAGAACAAAACCAGACCACTGTCCATCTGATACAATTATATCTACTTGATTTCTTTCTATGCTGCTATAGACTGTAGCACTGTTACCATCAGTGTTATCTGGTGCTTCAGGGAGTGAACCACACTGCCTGTTCAAACCCACTTCAGGCAATGGGAACACATAGAAGGTTTTCTGGCATCTCAGAAATGCTTCTACACACACATGCACATACACAAAAAAAATGTGATGGCACTTCTATTTCTACAGACACCCATTCCCTCTGGATAGAGAGAAATACAAAACTGCTTGGAAGAGGTAATTTTATAATTTAACTTATAAATGTTTGGGTTGGTTTTTTTTAGGTTATGCTTCCGACAATCAGATTAGGTCCTGATTCACCTTTACTGAAACACAAAAAATTTCTTCTTTCTCTATAATTTTATTTAATCAATTGCTCTTTTTCTCTCTCTCAGAAAAAAATAGGATATTCAATCCAATTAAATTAATTCTTACATTTTTCCTGATTTGGCTTCTGATGTTGTTTGCCGAACAATATTAAAACAAGGAGACTGCGCACTGTAATTTCAATCCTCTTCAGAGTTCAATCTTATTCAAAACCATATAGATGTTTCAATAGTTTGCTTTTCGATGGCTTGATGATCTTTGTTTTCACCTTCTCACTTAAAAATTAATTCTCTTCTTGTTAACTTAAGGCAAAGAAATACATATCCTATAGGTCCCTGTTTTCAGCAATTAGTTGAACTACATATGCTTCTGAATTGTGTAAAAATTGCTGTTGAAAACCTTGTTTTAAATAAAAACTTAAGTTTTGCACATCAGAAATTTTTTGTTTTATTTTTTATTTTTTTATTATTTTGTATTTTTTGTTTTATTTTATGAGGTCCTGAACTCACAGATCTTATAAAAGTTAAGAGAATATAACAGCAAAAAAGAAAATTATTAAGAATCATAGCTTTTCTTCTAAATTAACAGGTACACATTATTTTTGTGATTATTTTATTCTTCATTCCTTTTATGTGTCTGGCCTTTTGGGTGGTTTTTTTGCTATTTTAGTTTTGTGTTTTTTTTTTTTCTCACAGTGCAGAAAAAAGGATGTCATTATAAAATACTTATGTGAAAAGACCTCACATAGGCAGAACCTTTTTTCACTAAGTGACCTGATATTTTGTGGTGCATGCTAACAACCAAGCAACACATTGTGACCCTCTTAGTACATGTTATTATGGACTCATTTTCCATCCTGTATCTGTATCAGTCATGAGAAAAACCCAAAAGCCCAGTCAGTGCATCCTGTCACATGTGCCTATCTTCTGCTTACCAAGGTCAGTGCAGATGCAATTATAGTGAAACTTAGACAAGGTCTTAGCTGTTATGCAAGCTTTGCACTGTGCCTCAATGTTTAAACACGATTATTAGCAAATACCATATTACTCACTGAACTTCACCTGCAAATACGTAACAGAAAAATATAGGGTCTTTTATTTAGCTACCTGCATGTATAGGTTAATTCATTCTTCTTTGGTTTCTTACACCCAGCAGCAGGCCTCTGAAATCTGACTATGTCCTGTATGTTTGTGGTACTATTTGAAAGTCTGCTACAGGCACATGCATTTAATAAAAACCCATATTTTTTAAAATGGTTATTATCTGTAGATACCTATGGTTCCATATTCTTTGCAGGCGTATATATCCTGTAATGAATGACTGGGACCAATCATCATTTTCGGGTTACTGGTAGCATGGACCAAAACTTAAAAAAAATATTTTATTAGATCTCAGTGGACTCTATAGATATATTTTTCTTAGGATAAAAATAAAGAGATTAATATTTTTTTTCATCTCAAATATATAGTGGCTATTTAGCAGATGATGAGACAAAGATAATATGCTGAAAATTTTATGGTCCTGGTGCTATCAAGAGAAGTTACATCAAAGACAGAATAAAGCTCTAACTTCTATAATTTGGGAAAAAAAATTAACAACTTTAAAGGTTTAGTTGCTACTCGTCGCAATCCTCTTAAACAGTACACTGTCCTGGCCAAATTCCACCTTCATTTTTTTTTCCTTCCACATTTCTGGATTATTTGGAATAAAAAGATAAGGAAGAGAAAAAAACCCTGACTGAGGTGTGCTGTTGGTCAGCTAGATAGGACACCTTCTCATAAAAGACAGATATAAAATAAATATACTTTTTATATTTTTATCTTATACTTTTTATCTATTATATAAAAGAAAATATACATGCTTCAGTGTTTGAACTCATCTAGGCAAAATTTATTCTAGTTGGGAGACTGTACAGTGTCTGTCAAAATGTAACAGCATTTAAAATTAAAGATTTCATTTAAGAGACCTTTTTTTCAGTTCATGATTTAGCACATAAGATTATAGTTATTTGGTGGAGATTCTTATACCAGATTCCAGACATAATTTAATCTTTCTTGATATGATAATCTATATTTTAAGGAATTACCTGTTGGAGAGGTAAAACAGTTATAATTTGGGGATTCTTCAGTCTAGACAGGGAATTTTAACCCCAAAAATGTTCATTACATGTTATGTTATATAAAATTGATGGTTTGATGTGTTGAAGAATATCCATAGCACATTTAAGCACATTTAATGGTCTCAGTTGCATAGGAGCTACACTGAGACATTGTGACCTGATCACGAAACCTCCACTGCTCCAAAAGACAGAGGAACTGGACCAGCATTAAATCTTAGAAATATAACCATAAATGTGCTGTCTTTAGTCCAATGTCTGAAGTAATTGAAGGAAAGCTTTGAGGGTTTACCAGTATTTTATATTTTGATGTATTTCCGGACATAATTTATGGGGGCTAAAAGAGAATTTTAACTCTTGATTTGTCTTTTGGAAGCTCAGAACACAGTGGGGTTGTGGGGTTTTTTGCTTTCTAGTTTGGGTATGTTTGGGGGGCTTGTTCCAGTTTATTTTGTTTTGGTTCTGCTTATTTGTTTTCCTGTTGAGTTCTAAACCGAAACTTAGAGAAATAGGGCAGAAGTAACATTGCTAATACCTTTTTCATAAGCACATACCTACTTGGTGATTTTTCAAGGATTTATATATTCATGTTTAGAGTTACTTGAACGAATTTTTCGGGAAATTAAAGAGAGACTGTTGGGACTGTTGGAAAAATATGTTAATCATAATAAAGAGGATAAGAAGAAAGTATTTCTCTGTGAAAAACAAAGTTTTTTCAGTAAGGAAAGGTCATCTATGATTAGTTTTTCCATTGGAAATTATATTTTCTTAAAAAAAAGACATTCTAGGTGAAGGAACAGAAGAGTTTAATCAGCAAAAGACAAACTTGACTTTTCACAAAGTTTTTAACTTTTTAATTGAAACAGTAAGTTGTTGGGGTTTAAAAAATCTTCACAACTTTATTTGATTAAAAATCTGTTCCTCTTTCACCTGTATTCATGAATAAACATGAATACCTTTTTCCAATAATGAATTTAAAGTAATAATAAAAACTCCATAATAAAAAGTGTTGGAATTCAAAGTGTTCTGAAACTTTCACTCAACATGAAAGGAAAAGTGAGAAGAAGCCCCACAAATTTCTCAGAATTACAAGTGCAGTGCCAAGTGCTTGTTTAAATAGAGTATATATTTGAAAGTAAAAAAAGATAGAAAAACCCACAAAATCATTTTAAGGAACTGTGAATAACTATGAATGGACGTTATCTATAAATCTTAATTTTAATGTAAGAATACTCCATTAATTCAGGCAAAAACCTGTTGATTTTGTTTAATCAACTGGGATGAAGGGACTCCTCCTGGTCTGTGTAAATGAGTTTCAAAATGCTTTTCTTAATATTTCCTTGTTGTTCTTTTTGAAGCAAGAATAATGTCAAATATAATTGCACCAGTTAGAAATACCAATCAGTGTCTGATTCAAAGAAAAGCTAAGAAAATGTGAGGTCTGAAGACTCTGGACTTGTTCCAGCTCTGCACACCAACAAGTAGCTCATTTTTACCATGCTGGACAAAGCACTTCTTTCATGAAGAAACACTCTGTTACACCCTCCCCCCCTTTCCTAGCTGAAAATTCCCTAACACATCATTTTCACTGACTGTTCAACACAGTGCTATGTCATGATGAATACAGAGAAACCATAATTAACTTTTTTTATTATAACTTGTTGTCTGTCTGCAATGTGAGGCACCATACCTACAAAGATTATTTTGACAAATGCCCGGGAAAAACTGTTAACTGGTGCCTCACTATACCTCTAAATAGTAAAAAACATATAGAGGCAGTGCAAAACCTCACAATGCATGCACAAATCTCAAAATAAGTGTGAGGTTGTGGAATTCATTGCCCCATGGAGGTAAAGAGAATCTAAAAGACTGTGACTGAAAAACTGATCAAATAAAAAAATATGTTTTCTTATTGAGCTCTGGTCATTCTTATAAGTTGGACAGGAATTGCAACAAAACCTGAGAATGTAATCAAAAATCAACAATTTTATAGCAATGATATTGATATTTTTCCCAAGAGCACAACAAGGATTGTGGCACTGTTTTATTTGTTGCTGAGCAAACATAAAAAGTAGAGACTTTGCTGCCATAAGCTTACAAATGAATTTGTATCCCTTTTTATTCCTGTATACTGTTACCCATATTTTTTTAAGTGAACCACTTGTTTTTTTCTTTTACAACCAGAGAGAAGGAATTAACCATGTAAATAGGCACACCGAGAGTAAGGATACTATTTAGCACAAACCTTAATCTCTAGAACTGAACCCAAAATAAGTAGCTTGCTTTCTTGAATAAAAGAGTCATTCTTTCTCAGCATCACTGTAAAATCTGCAGTCTGCACATTCTTTTAGATCTTTATAAGCCTTATGCATCCCTTCTAAGGATCGTAGAGAGTAGAAATGCTTTGTCTGCAGTTTGTGAGCACCTGGCCTATCAAGTGAACTAAGAAAAGATTCATGAAGTAAGAAAAGATTCATGACCTCTGCTCCACACGGGAGGGTATTGCATAATAATGTGATCAGCTAATGTCAGTCATGTTCTCCCGCAGATTTGGTCAGGTGAATAGATACATCTCACATATAAAAAGTACAAATATAAAACAAAATCAGTACTTTTCTCTGTGTAGATCAGAGGAATGTACTAAGAGCAGTCCTCTAACAACAGTATAAATAAAAATACTCAACCACCAAGTATCATCAGATTAAATTTCCTGTACAGCTTTAACTTCAGTGGACTGACATATGCTTTTTGATACAAACTCTAATTACATAGCTTTTTTTTTTTTTCAGAAAATTATTACAATGGAAAAGAAGGGACTCTATGCAAAGAATAGGTAGTTAACTAGTCAGCCAATTGTTTTTTAACTTCATCATTAAGATCATTGCCCACACTTTATGTACAGGACATAATTTCAACTGAACACTGAATTAAAAAGTATTTACTTCTGGGGCATTTCTGTGGTACATATCATTGTACTATCAGAGTAACTGAGAAACATTATTTTGCAGGCACAACATCACTTACAGGAAGGGTAATACAATTACATCTACCTGAGATACAAGGAGATTAATGCCAGAATATTCAAACATCTATCAGCTCAGGGTGATCCCACTTGACATGCCTACAGTTCAAATTTTCAGTGTATTTAGTATTTCATAATATTTTCTCTGTTCAAAGAGCAGCTCTAGCAGACTTTCTCTGTGGTTCCCTTTTCTGTTCTGCTCTTTCTGCACTTCCGCTCCTTTTACTCCTATTTTAACTCTGTCAGCATCTCTCTGCTTCTTGGCCCCTCTCATTTCAGTTTGTCCTTTTCTCCTTCCCACCCACGCACTGCAGCTTGCTTACTGGTAAGAAGATGATGAACATACTATCAAAATGCCTTTTGGCTGGAGGAAAAGCATCACTGAAGTTTTGCTGAGCTCCATGACAGCTGCTCAACCTATGCCTCTTACAGAGATATAATAGACCCTGCAGTCTGGCCCTGAGGGTGAGTAAACACTGACTATTTTAATAATGGACAGGACATGGCTTTGGACAGCACCTGAGCCCCGTTGGTAGCGAGCGACCCTTTCACAACCTTTACCATTTCCAGGTCAAAGTACTGAAAAATTGTGTGGGCTCTGCTACAGCACATCAAAATGATGTGTATTAAAAGTGCCACTGACTTGACTGGGGCATGACCTCAGGGAGGTTTGGGAAATATAACTTCCTGAACTGACGTTCCAGGATTGAGCATGGTGAACTGGACCAAAACTGTGGACTCTGCCGCATTCCCGAGTGAGAGTGGATTTGGATGACTTTGGCCCTTCAGCAGTGTCTAGGCACAGTCTCAGAGATCACTGGTTAGTGTGAGCCAAAATCATGCCAGGAAGCATGAATAATAATGAATGAAAACAAAAGGAAAGAATTAGATACACTTTTTTCTTTTTTTTTACGGTACAGGTGTACTTTTACAGTTTGATCAGAACACAAGAGAGGAGAGAGAGCACAGAAAGAAGATAATTATCTGAAAGTTTCATAATTTTCAATATTCTTCAAAGTTTCATAATTCTTCAATATTCTCATTGCTTTACTAGAAAAAAAAAAAACAAAGGTATCTGGCACCTTTCTCTTCACATCACCCTACTTCAATGTATCAAATTCACTCATCAGTCATTTGAAATTTTTATTAGTTGCTTATGAGATCATTACTTCACAGGAAGTAATTGAACTTCTATTTGAACATTAAGTAAAGCAAACAGTAAAAATATAGCCCAAAAGCTCTGATCAATTTTACAAAGGACTTGTAGTAGAAAATTCCAGGCAGCCATATTTTTTCATTAAAGGATAAACTTTATTTTATGGCAGATTATGCTTAAGCCTGGACTCTGCATGGTATACAATTTTGTGGAAACCAGAGTAATGACAGGCAATGCCTGTCTTGAATTGATATAAATAATGAAACCTTTCTTGGGGTATTGTTCCTGATTTGATGGTATTAAGAAGGATATGAATCTTTTATGCATAAAAATAAAATGTTGATTTATTATTAATATTAAGTAATATGTAGGGTGTAAATTAATTACTTCAGATAAGAGCTAAGAAAGTAAAACAAAAAACTGATTTTATATTTAACTGAAAATACAACCAGCTACTAGCACCTTTAACTTTGTCTAGTTTAGTAGGTCATTATTTCCTTCTACGTGTATTTCAACCTTAAAAGTATAGGTAGATTGCCTAATATGTGAAAGTAAGGAGATTCTGCAAAGAAAATATTAGGACCCCAGAGGTTTATTTAAGAAAAAAATAAAGGAGGTACTTTTACAGAACTAAACCATAATGTTACAACTTATCAGAATGGTCAAGGCAGAAAATGTATTGATTTACCACTTAGATTTTTAATAGACGACAGATTTTTTTTTAATATATATATTTTTTAAGATATGCTAGACACAAAAATAAAGCAAAACAACTTTATAGAGTAGTGGAGATATCTATGACAAAGGAAGAGATTCAAAGTCATGAACACAGTCAAATCAAGCAAGAGTCTTTAATTCCTAATGTAGTCTACTGTGTAACCTGTTTATTCATTAATGAAGCAATTGCAAATGTTGACTCAGGTTTATTTTCTTGTCGTGATTTGCTGGAAGAAAAGGGCTGAAAGAAAAGACTAGAACAGTTGTTTAAAGCTGTGTCTACAATCTCTGCATGGTTTTGGCCATGCTCCAGATACGTTAGAGAAATCTCAGTGGTCCCTTTCTTTTTTTCTTTGTTTTTTTCCTTTTCTTTTTATTTTTCTTTTTTTTTCCCTTCTTCATTCTTTTTGCCCTCCTCCTTCCTTTTTCCCTTTTGCCTTTTTTCTCTGTCACCATTTTAATCTTTCCCCCCCTTTCCTCCCATTTTAATTTGTCTTTTATTTTTCTTAATGTCTTTCTTTTTTTTTCTCTCTCTTTTTTTCCTTCTCTTCCCTACATTTACCCTTCTCTTCATTTCCCTTTTCCTTCCCTTCCTTTCCCTGCCTTGCCTTGCCCTGCCCTAGCCTTACACATCTTCCTCTTCTCCTACTTCTTCCTATCATTCTGTGTGTTTCCAGAAGAACGGATGCCCAAATGCAGGTGGAATATATTTTCATGATGCACCCAGTTCCTGCAAACACCACCACCACACTTAACCCACACTGGCTCTAAGGAACAATCCTCATAGGATATAGGTTTATCACCTTTTACAGATTAAACATCTGTCACAGTGGAGAAATTCTAAATGAGAAAAGTTGTTATGAAGATGAATTCCATTTTGACAGTATTTAGAAAGTCACAAAATTAATAAATGAAAATTTAGGCTAACCAATGCATTCATTAATTACTTATCTCTCTAGATTTTGTTAATATTTAGGCTATCTAACAACTACAGTTATTAACTGTGGATTATTTTTCACTCTCTGGTTTTTCCAATATATATCACTATTTGAAGGGTGGGTAAACAGAAATGTTTTCAATGGTGTTGGATAAGCAAAGACTACTTGAAATAGCGTGAAGTTATATTAGTGTAATACTGACTTTGTAAAGGTAGATTTCATGGATTTCATTTAGGAATTAAAGATCCTTAAAATTTGATATTTGAAAATATTTAATAATTTTATACTTTTTCTAAACTGCCTAATTCTTGCTGGAATTTCAGTGATGTTTGAAGGCAGACACTGGGCATGTCTGAAATTCTAATTATTTGAGTACATTGAAAATAGCCCTGTTTTCAATGAGTCAGGCAGTATTTAACCTTACTAAATCAATTTCAAAATAGAGAAAGGAAATCTATTGGAAAAAAAAAAAACTCATAAAATATGCAGAGAAGGAAATTGACATAAAAGGCTGACAGAAGCACAATCATTCTGTTTGGAAGACTAGAAACGTAAATAAAGGCATCATTCTTCCCTACATAAATTGTGCTCATGAAATATGAATGTTAACAATACTACACAGTGGAACATATCATGAAGATCAGTATACATTCTTCAGATAATTTTCAAAGGTCATTAAGATCAAATCAATGTCTCAATATCTACACACCATCACATGATACACCTTTATATATGCTCTCTGTTGTATAGTATAATAAATATAAATTATAAGACTTATAAAATAAAATAATATAACGGCAACATTATAACAAAACCATGAATAGCAAAACTGAGCGTGCATTACACTTGACCTCAGTAGCTTTGGCAATAAGAACATTTTTAATATATTTTTATAGTTTCATAAGATATTTTTTCCCTCTTTATGGTGACAAAGCTTACAAAGTGCTCTGGAAATATGTCTAAATGCCACTGGTGGCAGATTTTAGTAACAGCTCTTACACATAAAGAGACTTATTCCTATATGTAGAGAGACTAAGTATTTCCTGAATGTGCAGATTTGCATTTGAATTTAATAATGTCAACTGTTTTTCTATCAACCCCTATGAACAGATCTACTAATTATGTTGATAATTTAAAAGCTCTGTTAGTAGAAAATATAAAAGCCTTCCCATTAACACATTTTCAGGACTATGTAAAATAATATTAAATAGAAAATTAGGGGTTTAAAAAAGTAACTATTTTAAAGAAAGGATTTCAAACAGTTATTGCATTGCCAGCAGATTGAGGGAGGTGATCCTGGCACTCTACTCAGCCCTGGTGAATATTCTAGATTCTAATCTGGAATATTGTTTCCAGTTCTGGATTTCTCAGTACCAGAAAGACATGGAGCTCCTGGAATGGGTACAGGAGATGGAAACAAAGATGATTAATTGCATGGAGCATCTTTCTTACAATGAAAGACTGAGGGAGCTGGCCCTGTTCAGCCTCGAGAAGAGACAGCTGTGAAGGGACCTCATCAAAGTGTGTAAGTATCTGAAGGGAGGGTGTCAAGAGAATGGAGACAGGCTCTGCTTGTTGCTGCCATGCAATACAAGAGGCCGTGAGCAGAAACTGATGCACAGGAAGTTCCACCTGAAAATGAGTGGAGCGTTACTGTGTCAGTGACCATGCACTGGAACAGATTGCCCAGGTCTCCCTCACTGGAGATATTCAAGAAGTGTCTGGACACAATTCTGTGTTGTGTGCTCTAGGATGACCCTCTAGGATGACCCTGCTTGAGCAGAGAGACAGGACCAGATGGAAAAAAAAAAAAAAAAAAATTAGATTCCTGGTCAGACTTGGCCTATTTCAATTTATTTGGTGTGTTTATCTTTTGACATACTTATATATTTCTCATATTTTAAGCTTCTTAATTTCAGAATTATTGCTACATATATTTACATTCTATGAGAATTTATGGATAATTTTTATGTCCTGGAAATCAGATTTTCAAAGAAATTTTGACTTTGGAAGCATAATTTTCTTTGTTAATGCACACTACAGACATTCTTCCAACAGACTTCATGTCAACCTGAAAGCCTAATTTATTATAATAAGATGAAAAACAACACCTCAGAAATTGATGTGTTTTATTTCTGATACACTTAGTTTCTATTTGGGTGAGAGGCTTACTGGCCCAGTTCAAAAAAGAAATTTGTGACCCAGAAAACAGGTGATAATATCATGAAATGGACGGTAAAAGAGATGGGAAGTGTTTGTGGGCCAAAGTATAATCTTTATATTCTTTCATCATATTTAATTGATTCTGATGTGGATATTAATTTGTTTGTTTCCCTTAGTCACTGAATACATTGCATTGCATTAAACACATAAAAATCAATGTCAGTTTTCTGGGAAAGTTTTTTTTATTATTATTCTAAGCATATTTAAATAGAAACTATTGGAATTCATGCAGTCTAATTCAACTATTTTGTGTTTTGTTCCCCTGGTCCTGAATAATTAATATATTATAAGAGCAATTAATATATTATATAAATTATATCTTCTTTTTGACCATTTTTCAACATTTATATTAATATTTTCTGATCTCTCCATATTAAATCTTTTGCATGTTTTTTTTTTAATTTTTATTTTTGCAAATATTAAAAGTCAAATTTTTTCCCATCACATTTTATATAGTATGCTTTGTAGAACTCTGTAAGTCTGCTGAAAGGTTTGTTCATTTTACCTGTCTGGGAATAAAAAAGCCCACACAGATCTACAGTAATTCAGGAACAGTCTTGCAGAATTAAATTAAATTACAAACCATTTTCCTGAACAAATATTTTTATTTCATATACTGGAAAATTTCAACAAGCTACCCAAGTTCTTTGCAGCTTACTAAAGTATTTTTTAATTTTTTTTCTTCTTAGAAGATTCTCTTAAAAGTAACATCAGCTATTGAAACTAACAGAGTAGTAAACCCACCATTTTCACTTTTATGGTGCTTGTATCACTTGATTTATATCTTTATTATTAGAAAATACAAGATGAACAGGTTAAAAAGTGTGATGTTCTGCTCTGGAAAAATAGTGGGGGTTCAAATCCAGTGATGAGAACCATAAAGGTTGATTTCAAGTTCTCGTTAGAAATTTCCACTTGACTTGAGAGAAGGTTAACCCTGACACAGAAGCACAGTCTACACTGTATGCTGAGAGACTTAAAGGACATAATTGTGAATGTATTTTATGGAAAGAGAATTATAAGTGTTATGCATTCCTAACTTACAGAACTGGCAAAGACAATTGCCCACTCATGATTGCATAACACAGTTCTGTGTCAAGCAATTAAGAATGGTAAAGGAAAACAAACAAAAAGTATTTTTAACATGTAACTGATATTTTAAATAAAGATTCATTTTAATTTCTTGTGATTGTCTATGAGGTAAAATAGAATTGTGATAAGATCTTTGGGTCAGCCTGGGGAGGAAATTTATCTTCATTTTATCTTGCACATAAGATCGAATACATTATTCTGAAAAAAAAAGACATCTCACAGCTTGCATATTTTGTAGCCTGACTTCCTATTTTAGTTCTCTATAACTAAGACAGTGTTATTCAGTTAGCAAAAAATACATTGTGTTTAATAATAAAACCTGAGGAAAGGAAACAGTAATTTTCTCATATTAAGGAAAATTAAACAGTCTTTAGAAAAGTTATTCAATATTCCATAAACTCAAGAACATTTTCTCATCTTTATGCAAATTGTATAGTATCTCTATGATTCAGCAAGTGATCTCCTTTGTTACTAAAGTAATAGGTCAATTATGGCTAAGCAACTGTGGTTGCAAGACCATAGCGCAAGTTTTGGCAGCTTGGCTGTAGGTATTTTTTATGTAAAATTACTATTCCTTATCTAAAGTCTTAATTTAATAAGATGGAAAACAATAATAAAATGGAAGATCTGTGGCTCATCAAAAGCTATTTTATGGGCTACTGAAAAGGGCATTTCACCAAACTGAACGGAGAAATTTCTTCAAAGTGCAGAAGAACAAAGAGCAGAAATTCTGCAAAGAGCAGAAATTTACTTCAAGGACACCTTTTTCCTTTCTGCCTTTTGTTGTTGTTGCTGTTGTTTGTTGTTTGTTTTCATTTTCAGTTTGCAAAAGGCTGCTGTCATCACTAATATAATTACTTCTAAATAATTTGATCTGTAAAGTTGCACCAAACAGGTAATTTTTATTTCTATGCTCTTATTTCATATTTTGGAACATTTGGCACAGCTAATCAGAGAGATTGATTGATTGATATACGGTAGAGGAAGGTAGCTGAAAAAAATACCAGAGTGCTAGTATTTTCTTGAGATGACTTATATCCAGTGTCTTAGCACGTACTTTATAGACACAAGATCAATATTTTATTAGCAAAGACTAATAATTCATGATGATGTAATACATGATGAGAGGAAGCCATTTCCTGATGTCTGATAACTGGCTAAAAATATAGCAGCCCCCTACAGATAGTTATTATTCTTCTACACTATTAAGAATACATTCCAGAAAACCACAACAAAAACAACAAGTACAAACCTCCCCAAAACAAACAAAACAAACCCCCAAACATATTTTAATATTTAGATAAAGTAATAGTTTAATTGAACTCCTTCAGGTTTGTTGTGTTCTGCTTGAAACACCTTTTTACCCATTATCTTGAAAAGAATGATATGAGAGAGAATTAAGCAGTGCTTGATTTACAAAATTCTATTAAGTTTATAGTAAGAAATGTGTAGTAATAAAAGTTCTATGACTAGATTTAACCGGATTTTTTTCTTCAATAGAAGAATCTTTCATGCAAGTCAAGGAAGAGGTATCACTTTGGCTGCGTGGGTGTTCACCATGTGGAACTCCAATTCTTACTAGACAGATCTCCAAATGAGAAAAATCTCCAAGGTTTCTACTGGCATGTTTATATACCTGCAGTGTTTTCCCTTTTTGGCTTGTGTTGACAGCTTTAAAGGACTGTTTTCTCTGGAGTGTCTCTTTTTCTTTTTTAAGTCTTTTTACAATTTTCTAAGTCTAGCATGAAGATTCTACTTCTTAAGACTTATAATTTAGATATCTGAAATTAATTTGTTTATTATTAAGTAGGGCATATGACAAATCTACACATATTTCCCTGTCATCTACAGCTTCGATTACTCTCATTTTTGGTACATTAATCTTCTCCTTATCTCGTTCCACAGCTATTACCTAATAAAATGAAAAATTAGAAAGTAACACTCCAGAACAGTGAATGGAAAAAATCAGAAGCATGGTTAAATTTGTGTAAGCTTACTATTCAAATATGGTGAGTGTGTTTACATTGATCCAACCTTATATGATCACAAAATAGATGTCTGGAAATGAGAACCACAGTAAGCTGACTTTCTTTATAGAAAAGAAAAAAAAAAAAAGAAAGAGGATCATTTGGGTTATGGTTCATTTAGCTTGGTTTAGATATCTACATTAGAATAGGAAGAATTGTGCCCTTGGCTCTAGCAAGTACATTGACCACATCTTTATGGACTGTATAGATAGACAGATCAGGATCTCAAACATAGATTTAGATAACGAAATCCACAGAGTGACATTTATATTCTCTTTTTTTTTAATGTGAACGCAAGATGAAAAAAAAGAAATAGTAAAATAAATATATTTCCATCTGATATATCCTATTAAAAGTATTTCTCCAAATAAGAGAATTATATTCTTGCATACATTCATAAATTACTTACATATAAATATATATGTAATATATATCTCCAATAATGAGCATTCAAAAATTTGCAGCAAGAAATTTAAATTTATGTGCCTTTCCTTGTTTATTTTCCAATTATATGACCTGGTGTCAATGCAAGAGAACTGCGATAATGGCATGATGAGTCAGAAGCAGCAGAGGGCTGGCTAATAGAGACACTGAATATGTCTTCAAACTTAGTTGTCTGCTTTACTGATGCTGTGTGGTGCTTCTTCCCATCATCAATTAATAACTTGGCAGCCTTACCCTCAGATGCAAAGGAACTCTGAACACCTGCATGACATCATAAAGGTGGTATGAACTTTATGTGATAACTCAATTATTAAAATGCCCATCATCACAGTGGTGTGTAATTTCTTCTCATTTTCACAGCTTTTCTTCTATGGAAAAGAGTTGAAGGGTAGTGCCAGGACAGAGGCAGGGGGAAAAAAAGTCAGTTTAAGATAAGAGAATGAAGACATATATGTGTTTAACTCAGAAATCTCAGGTTGAAGAGCTCAAGTCAAGGGTTAGAAAGAATTTCCTGCTTTTGTGGTAACAGAGTATTTGAAATAACTGTTCTAATAGTTACTATAGTAAGTACTTTAGTAAAAGAAACAATATTTTGATTTTAATTTTGCTTTAAAGAAATTTCTTTGTTCCACAAAAGCTCTTTCTTATTAGTTTAAGAGGAAGATATTCACATATTTCAAAAAAAGGCAGTATAATGGACTATATCACCTCATGTGTAGATATGCAGGATATTTTATCGAAAACGCACATTTCTTCACACATGTAAAAAAAACACCTTTTGAACAAAGACAAGGTGAAACCTCTAGGCTGAATTCCAGCTGTTTCAGGAATTCATAGAGATCATCATAGACACCTCTTCACTCAACGCTTGCTTCCATTTGCAACAGCTGTTTTTTTAGTCTAAATCTGAAGGATTAAAGAGGAAGAGAGAAAAGAGGGAAAGAGTACAAAATGGAGCATCTTACCAATAGTCTGTTAGAATATGGCTGGATGCCTTGATAGTCATTGTGGCTGCAAGGATGTGTGCAGGATATGCACAGCTCACAAGGGACTGAGAGCAGATATAATATAAAGCTTGTGTTACAATCATGCAAAAAGATTCTCAGGGTCTGTAAGGGGAGATTCATAGCATCTGTTCTATCCAGTTATCTGACATCACATGAATGGTCCTATGTCCTTTGAATAAACATATTTTGAGGCTAAAAAAATCTCAATAGCCTCTTTGGCAATTCAGTACTAACATAGTTTCTAAGGGGAAAAAAAAAGAAACTAAATAAATTTCCCACTTATTATCTAAATTTTGGCTCAAATTCTCTTAACAGGGAGTGCAGAAGCCTGTCATACTTACAATGTGTTGACCAAAACAAAACTGTACCTTTTACAGGAACTCAGAAAAAAATTCATGTCACAATGCCACAGAGTTATATCAGTTATGATGTTTTGTTTCATAAAAATTTGGGTCAGTTAATGCACGCTGAGAATACAAAAAAAACAAAAAAAAAACAACCTTATAGCATGTTTAATTTAGGATGGTCTGAGTCTTATAGGGGCTAAAATATCAATAATTATCTAGTCTTCAACCACTTCTATTAAATGCTCACATAATAGAGCATTAGGGCCACTTAATGTTAATGTTAACTTTATAACCAGCTAGGAACAAATATTTCTAAACAGCCGATAACTTTCAATAAAAATCAGCCAAAAAAAAAAAAAAAAAAGTTGCATGCCAGACATCCACAAAAGCTGCTCACTCTCTCCCCTCCCCTTAGCAGCTGGACAGAGGAGAAAAAGGGTTGAGATAAGGAGTGGGAGAATGAACTCATTAAATATTGACACAGGCAAAACAGGCTCAATTTAGAGATATGAACTGAATTTTTTACTAACATAAAAAGAGCAGGATAGCGAGAAGTAACATAAGCCCTTAAAAAACACCCTTTCCCCACCCCTCCCTCCTGCCCAGCTCTACCTCCTCCCCCAGTGGTGCAGGGAGACAAGGATTTGGATTATGGTCTGTTCATCCCAATGGCTTCTCCTTCTGCTCAGGGAGACGAGTTGTTCCCCTGCTGCACCATTGTGTCCCTCCCATGCAAGACAGTTCTCCATTAACTTCTCCAGAGAGAATCCCTCTCAGGAACTAGAGCTCTCTGTGAAGTGCTGTGGCGTGGATCACTTTTCCACAGGGTTCAGCCTTCCAAGGACAGGCTGCTCCAGCAGGGGAGCAGGGCCCCTCTCTCCACAGGTCTCCCATGGGCTCACAACCTCCTCCAGGCATCCAGCCACTCCAGCCTCAGTTGCTCCTCTGCGGGCTGTGGGTGGATCTCTGTATCCCCATGATCTCCATGGCCTCCAAGGGCACAGCTGCTTCACCACGGTCTGCACCATGAGCTGCAGAGGAATCTCTACTCCAGTGCCTGGAGCACCTCCTCTCCCTCTTTTTCCACTGACCTTTGTGCCTGCATAGTTGTTCTTGTCCCATGTTCTCACTCTGCACCTCTTTAGTCACAATTACAACTACACAACCACTTTGTGTTTTGATTTCTTCTTACATGTGTTATCACAGAGGCGTTAC
>VWZS01007857.1:0-25838 GCA_013397075.1 Rhabdornis inornatus
TGGTGGTAGTAGGGAAATAGCTCCAGTCAATAAATAAAATGGTAGCAGGTATAGGGTTCATGGGGTTGAGCTGAGAAGAGAAAGCTTTATGAACCTTACTCAGAACTCCTTTGTTTAACTTTCCAAGGTTGGTTGAAAATAAAAAAGACATAGCCATAGGAGTACCTGGTATAATTCCATTTTTATTTAATGAAATAACAGCACAGATAGATTTTTAAACTTTTTTTTAGGTATTTTGTTTGTTTTCAAATTACTATTAATGTTATTTTTTATTTCATGCACAGGGTGATGGAGAATATACTTCAGATTCTATGTTTTCTTTTAAACGCAGTACAGTGCGGGAAAAGAAACAATATGTTAGATTTGGCTATATTTAAAAGATATTACAAAACCCCTTTCATTACTGGGGTTTAATATAAATTATGTCTACAAATTGATACATTGTGTTATTTTTGTGAATCTTCAGTGCTTTGAAGGAAATATTCTGTTGATCTTAGGATATCGTATATCTGTCTCAAACAGAACTCCTTTCTGATTTAAGTAATCACACATTAATAGTATGATAATGCCCATAGTAATTTTACACTACTCTCATTTTGTCTTTTGGGATTTACTGAGGTAATTTCCTGTAGAAATTATGGTCTGAAAAAAGGACTATCAGACTATATCAGTAATAATACCTAATTTTGACATACTGCTTCTCAAAACAATTTAGGAATAAATATTTTTCTCATTTTATGAAGTAAGGAGGTGAGTTGACCTGGTTGTAATCTTCCTACAAAAAGACGAATTACTAAAATAATTTTGGAGTGCTATATCCATTTATTCACACTGTTGAATTAAAATGTCAGGCTGGTATTAGATCAGTGAATTAGAAGAGTCTAATGTACCCAAGAAGCCTGAATACACAGAAAGAATCCTATTGAAAGGAAGTTGTCAAATGTGCTCATTTTTAGAGACAAATGGCAAAGACGTATTAATTGTTACTTCCACTTACATGATAATATATAGAAAATACACTTGTGTAGGCATATCAGAAGCGGGATTCTGCATGTAAACTCTGGAGCAAAAACCAGAATTTTGGATTTAAATCATCGTGAAACACAGATATTTTAAAACTCCAGACTGCTATCCAGACCTGATTTTTAAACTTTTGTCCATATTGGAATGTTCAAAATCTTTGTTTCTTAATGCAATTGAATGTTTTGCTTTTCAGAACATTGGAGCAAACTCCATGAAGTCAGATCAGCTGTTAACTTAGACATTTGAACTTGGACAGATCTAAAATAAATAGAAAGTCACGAGTAGAATTATCACAGTCTGATGCTTTTTAATTTGATAATGTAAACCACACATAAAGCATGAGCGAGTAAATCACACCAATTTTGTTCAACAAAACAAGAAAGTAGATTATAGGTTAAGCACATAGGCAGGAGTATAACACGAGGACCTCATATTGTGTCTGAACAGAATCCATTTTAGGTTTTCACTTTGAAATCCATACTGTATTTAAGTTTGGATTCATGGTTGACTTAGATGTGAAATTGATTTAATGTTGAATTTTAGCACCTTAGTTGCTGTGAAATTTGTAATCGAGTTATATTTTTCAAGAAGCTTTGTGGTGTATCTTCTGTTACTTCTCTGTTTTATTTTAATTAGTATATTTATTTATGTGTATCTGAATTTGAAAATATTTCAGCTGAGTGAGAAAAAAATTTTATTCAGAGTTTTAGGTTAAGTTAGTATTTATACTGCTTGCATTTCTTTATTGAAAAAAAAATTAATTTGAAAAGTTCTGCATTTGCTACAGGTAGACTTTTACAAGTGGCAGTATATGTCCCAAAACAGGCTTAATAGTTTTAAGTTTTCATAGAGCCAGACACTAAATAGGATGAACTAACTTAGGCCTAATTTAAAAAAATTGGATGGAAACTCCAAGAATCACCAATCAATCAGTTTTCATTTCATATAATTTCAAACCATCCCTATAGTCTATTTTAAAAAGTGGATTATAGAGAAGATACCTTGCTTCTGCCAGTCATGAAATTAAATACGCTGTGCTAACATCCCTGCAAGAATGGCACCAGCTGATTTTAAACTTTGTAAATAATTTTGCATTTTACAAGAAAAGATTCTACTGTTGAACTGTTGCTGCAGTGGCTAGAGAGTAATGTATAAATAAATCAACTTTTATATGCAGTGCAATGCAAGAAACATGACTCTCAGGGTAAAACATAGCAGTTATACCTGTTGATGTGTATAGAACACATCATATAGGGTATTTAGGTGCCAGATACTTATTCATTACCTCAGAGAAACAATGAACCTGGAGGGGATTGGGCAATAACTTTAATTTATTTATGCTATCTTTTCCTTTTTCTTTTTCTTTCAAGTTTCATGTAATCTAAACAAGGATTTTTTTGTAGGGTATTATTTCAAGCAGCAGTTAAATAAAATGAAACAGTAAGGATTATCATAAGATCATTTTAAAGACCTTGTTCTAATCCAAATTTTAAAAAATACTTTAAAATATAGAGTATGTATAAGAAGGTTGTGAACTCTTGCACAGATCCCAAAGTAATACAGCAAAGATTATTGTGTAATTTACTGTAAAAGTACACAAAAGAATCAGAAGATATTTGCAACTGAAGCAACTGTGAAGATTTACAGTGTTCACCCAATTTTGGATTATGCCCACATTATGAATTTCAATCCTTTGCTAGTTTTAACAATTAATCTCCAATATGAGCAGAGCTAGCTTAATTGAAATTAATAAATGGGAAAACTAAATGAGGAAATATGGTAGGAACAAAAAGATGATTTGAAAATTTCAGTTAATTTAAAACTGATAGGATAGGGAAATAGGATAGGCTAAATCATTTATGAAAGAGCAACTGCAAATCTAAAGAGCCTAAAGGAAATATTTTAGTAGATAGTTAGTTCTAACTGCACATGCAGTGCTTTAACAAGTGTTGTAGAAGAGAAATACGGCCAGTCTGAGCTCAAAAACTTTCTTTTTACATAAAGGAAGGAAAAGTAATTGTTGCTGTTTCATATCTCAAAATTATTGCTATCCTTTTTGGCAGGTAATTTTGAGGCAGATAGCAGCCTTTACGGAGACTCTACAGCTCATCTGAAGATTACTTCTCTAACAACACTAAATTATACTAAGCCTAGTCTTAGCACAAATCAAGAAGAAAAGCAATTATAAAACATTACTTGCATGGCAAGTGGGAAAAACATATTATTGTCTAGTTTTGATGCTTCCAGAATGTTTTTTCTTTTTTGTTTTTTTTTTTTTTTTTGGCAGAATATTCTTAGGCAAAATATATGGGCTTCAAAATTTCTGCCATCACAGCCATCTTTAGCTTTCTCTCTCCAGACCATGTCTTAATTGTCTCTGTTCAAAATAAATTTGTGTATACATATGTGTATGAGGACTGGAAGAAATTTTGGGCTTTTATTCTGATCAACTTGCTTCTGCCTTCTTTCCTAGGAAGTGTGTAGAGAGCTCTGGTGCCTCAGCAAAAGTAACCGCTGTGTTACCAACAGCATTCCAGCAGCAGAAGGTACTCTTTGCCAAACAGGGAGCATTGAAAAGGGGGTGAGTACAAACAATTTCTTGTTCGAAGAAGCAATTCATTGTTCAAAGACTACAAGAAGAAAGAACTAGAAAATTAAAGTATTTCACAGCAATTATAACAGTTCAAACAAAAACTCAGTTTATCATAATACATGTGCATTGTAATGGAAAGTGCCCTACAGATTTTTTTCACCGTCATTTTATATGTGTAATTTAATAAAATATTTATCTTCTCTATAAAACTCTAGAGCATGGATTGAAAAACAACCCCAAAACATGTTCTATTTACTCTGTATATTTTTGAGTCATTTTCTTTAAACAACTCTTACTTTAATCTTTATTTGATTTCATACCACTTCCATTAAGGATTGTTACAGTTTTAGGTTTGCCATGGTCTTTGAAAATGTGCAATATAAATCTAGAGCCTGAACTATGTCATTTTGTTAGAAGGGAAAATAATTTTATTTTTTCCCATATAAGCCAAATCATACAAGTATATAGAAAAAATGATGCCTCCACAAAAGGGTTTTATAAAAGCCTATATTTCCCCGTGACCTTTCTGTTTTGACTTTGAATTATTCTTTCACTATTCAGTTATGCTTGCATAACTGTTTAGCTTTATGGACTTTGATGTACAGTCAGATAAACTCTTCTACCTAACAGAAGAGTACAGAAAGTCAGTGTTGCAGTAGATAAATTTAGCACTACAGTATCTGTCTAAATATGAGACTTTTGATTTTAAAACAATCTCGGTATATCAGTAGTTTCAGACAAGAATGTTAGAAGACTGCTTCTCAGTTACAAGGCAAAATCTATTCAGATCTTAAAAAGGAGAGAAAAATATTTTAATTAATTTAAAAGATATGTACTGGGGAGGAAAAAATGCATTCTACATACTTTTTTCCAAGATAATATGTTTTATGCAGGTTTGTACAAAGTGAAGAGGGCTTGTTACATTAAACCGTTTCCAGTATCTGTCTGAGAGTGGCTGCATCTGTTCATGAGATTTGGTGATCCAGATTGGATTTTTTTCTGATCATCTATTCTCACTCTGACTTCTGTCATGCTAGCTGAGCTGGTTTCAACAAAGATAACAGTGCATTTTGACTTGCAATCTGATGTTTAAACAACAAGAATGAAAGCTTTTGGGCAGCTGTCAGAGTTTATTAATGCATGTTGACAACTTCATTCAGGGCCCTTGACCTGGTGTCATTCTGATGGCTTTTCAATGCTGGCTTTGGAAATATTGGTAAACCATGTTAAATAAATTTATTGAACCAATAATTAAAAAAAATAGAGTGACTAGAGTTAGCCAATACAAATAGAGAGACCTTCATACACTACCAAAAATGTTACCTTATATTAGAGTAATAGAAAATGTTAGAAGCCCTGCTCTTAAATCAACAATCTAGGTTTATTTTGGAACCATCCTCCTTTTTTGATGACAAAGAGTAATTTACCTCTATTTATGTTTTTTAAACCATGAGACTACAAGTTGAGATATTTTTAGACACTGTTGATTCCCTTGTCAAGAGGTTTTAATCAGTTCCATTGTTAGATTTTAGAGGGAGAGAATCCATGCCATTTTACAAAGATAAACCTGTTAACCAAAGATGCCTTTTAACAGCAGAGAACTGTGTTTATGAACTGTATCCACAAAGCTTCCTGTGAATTAATAGTTCCTGGGAGCAATAAACCAGAATCAGGACCTCTTTCCAAATATGTAGTTTCCTTTCCCAAAGAGTGGTGTGAAATAAATAGGTTGCTGTGCTGTAACAGCTTCTTGTTGTTGTTATTATTATTATTGCTACATTTGTACTGCAGTCAATCCTAAGGGCCCTAACCAAATCAAGCCCTGTTTTGATGGATTTTGTCCAAATATATAATAAATGAAATTTCCAGGTTTAAAAACCTAACAAGATCTCAGAATATTTAATTCTATTTAGGTATTTATTTACATATTTTGTGTAACGAAAAACTCAAAAACATAATTTGATGCAATATATATTAGTATCTTATTGGCAGAATGTGTAGGGATTTCTACAATTAAAATAGCCTAACCTTCTATAATAAAACCTTCTTTCAGCTGTTTTTATAAACCTACGAAGATTTTAACCTTTTGGGTTGAAATTTTCCGTGGTAGGTATCTGCTTACACCTGAAGGTTTTTAGTGTTTTCTGTAAGAGTTATTCAGCTGTTCTCTGCATACAGGCAAAGGGATTAAAATGGTTTCTTGCTGCTGATGAAATGGTTACATCTGTTCTGTTTTGAAACTTTAATATGTTCATGCTTTGGTGAAGAGTTTTACACATCAGCTGGGTTCAAAAAGGTACACTTTTCCTAATTTGTAACAAGAAGTTTAAATATGCATGAAGTTTCTCTTTGGTATTCCCAGAGATGTGTTTGTGAAGGCAAATTAACTGACAGATTTTTAAGAATACACTTTTGAAGAAACTGTGCTTATAAAACAGTAAGACAAAACTGATAGGAACACTTATGCCTGTCGTGTTTTAATTTAAAGTGATAAAAAAGGTGACCCTCTCTGTAGATCATAGATTACGCCCATGCTAGGGATGTAAAAGAGGGGCAAACATTCAAAAAATAAAAACACAGTGCTGAAAGGATACTTTACCTAGCTATATTGTGGGATGATTTAACTTCTCATTGGACATTAACATAAGATAAATATAAGTTATTATTGAAAACTATGCCTTCTTGCAAAATAACTGCAGAATCAATGATTGAAAATTAGTAGTTAAAATTTAAATTTACGCTAATGTTTTTCTTCCTCATACAAAATAGGAAATAAATTTTTCTCAGTATTAGAGTAATGGCTGTGTGATTTTTCTAAAATCATACTGTTATAAATGTTAATTCTGTAAAGCAGCTAATACTCATAAAAGTGATCTGAAATGTGCCACTGTATCATATTTTGTTTTCATTAGTCAATTCTTTAGGAAAAATTTCAGACTGCTTTTATTCACAGAGGATTTGCATATTTTTTGTGTATTTGAATGCATCACTGTTATCTTTCTGCTGAAATAATGGAAAATTATTCTCTCAATGTTAGAAAATAATTATTATTTCAGACCTAAACTTTCCATGAAGAACTGTTCTTTTAAAATAGCTGTCACCTACTCTTCTTTCTTCATATGGTGATTATTCAATAGTCGTAACCTCATTATAGCAGATGATGTTGCTGTCATTTGTGGAGGTAACACATTTCTGCAGTCCCATTGGAAATAATGAAGATTTTTGACATTTTAAATTACTCTGACAGAGATTCTATGCATCAGTGGCTTCTAGTGAAACATAATTTTTTTACTAGAAAATTAAGAAGAGACACAGAGGTGAGCATTAAATCCTCAGATTTAAGTTCAGTAGAAGAGAAAACCCAGCATTTAAAGAGGTTTTACAGGGCAGTGTGGGAATGTGGAAGATGGTGTTTGCACGACACTGAAAATTACGCACTGTAGGGATTTTACACAGCTTTGGAAAAATAAGGCAGGTAAATTTCACCTATTGTCTCTGTAGTTCTAATAGGATGGAATTAGGATGGTTTACATATTCATTTTTATATCTGTGATATTCTTGTGAGTTTAAATCTGAGTATCTTGCATTTCTTAGCTTGGATCTTCATATGGTTGTAATGTATGTAATATAATTTAAGTTACATTTAAATTATTAAAAGCAACTAATTAGATGCTTACAACTTTACTCTTAGAAGCACTTTTGTTTTTAGCTTTTGACTTCAGCATTACATGAAATATCTGTTCATGTACTTTTGTGGCATCTCTAATAGATTGTAACAAGGAGATTTTGGTATTTCTTCAATAAAATGTCTATCATTTATCACTGTAAACAGAAGAAAAATATGATTTTAGGCACTCCTCTAACTCACATAAATACTTTATTCTCCATCCTTATTGTGTCATGAGCAGCATTGCAAAACACTGTGCTTTTTGGATCTATCTGCACTAGCAAAAAAAGTGAGTTCACTCACTATATGGCATGAATTGTTTTACACAGACTTTCAATACTAATCTAGATTTAAGAGAAGCTCTCTATGAAGGGTGCAGTCTTCTCACGAAGTCCTGACTGAGTCTGTACCTTTAGAACTCCAAGAAGAGGAAAAGAAAGCTCGGCTTTGCTGTAAATATTACTCTGAAGTTAAGACTGAGTCTTCCAGTAGTGCTTTACAGAAGGACAGGGATAAGTCTGTCAGTCCATGTCTTCTGTGCATGTCTCAGTGTGTCAAATTCATATGGCTGGTTTTGGACATGGAAGTCATCTGTATTTCTTTTTGGAAAGGGGCAAAATACAGAAATTCAAGGGAGTTTAAAAGCAGCACTTGCTCAGCTTTTGGAAGGGAAATATGCAGATAAAGGCTAAGATAGACCTGAGTCCATGCTCTGCTAAGCCTGTAATTGGTCCTCACCTAAGCCTGCAATAGTAGGAAGGGGTATCTAATTGAGCTACTTCAAATTCTCAGTGATATTCTAGACTCCAGAATGTGATCAAAAATATGGGCTTCAGGATTATTTCTGAATGGTTTAGAAATTGTCTGTAATTTTGGTTTTCTGACTTAAGTAATAATATTGCAAGGTCTAAGTATTTGCTTGATTGAAGTGCACGTGTCCATTCTGCCCCGAACAAGTGGCCAGTCACTATTATAAAATGATTTTCTGTACCATGTCTAATGCTTCTGCACTACTTTTATTATGTCTGTAGTGTAAGTGAACAAAATACTGCAACAAATTCTTCCTTCATTGTCCATTCAATTTTCTTTTATAAAAATATATAGTTTCTTAAAAATACTATCAGGGCAATTTTTCATTTTCTGTAATGAAGCCTCTACATGAATCTTCAGTGGAGGGTCTTTTACCAAACTGGGCTTGGAAATGAATCTTAGCATTTAAAAGAATGTAAGCAACTTGTAGGTCCTTAATTGTGAAACATTAAGGAGGTTGATGAAATAAAAAATATTTCTCTTGTGTGTTAGGGACCTATAATTCAGGACTGAGTGGAGACATTTAACAAATCACACACACCCTCACCAATGTCTAAACATGGCTAGAAAAAGTAAAATACGTCTTGTTATCTATACAGGGAATGCTAATGCCTATAATTGGTCATTGTCTGACCCTTATATTTTTCTGTCCTGATAACTCTGTTAGCGTCCAAGCTAATTTTGTGTTTCTTTTGTGAAATCTTTCAGTGGTGTTATCAGGGAGAGTGCGTACCTTTTGGCACTTGGCCCCAGAGCATAGATGGGGGTTGGGGTCCGTGGTCAATATGGGGAGAGTGCAGCAGGACCTGCGGGGGAGGCGTCTCCTCATCTATAAGGCACTGTGACAGTCCAGCGTAAGTAGCTAAAGTAAGCCGGAGCCAACAAAAAAACACATTTGGAAATTATTCAAAACTGTGGTTTCACTTGTTATCTGTAAAAATGTTTTGCTAGTTTGCCAACATTTGTCTTCAAACAGCAGACAGAAATGCTTAAACAGGAGTCCACTAGACATACTTTTAACATTTTTAATGTATCTTATGTACTGTAAAGATAGCTGGATTTATGTTTTGCAGTAACCAGAATGGTTTTATTTATGTGGCTAGTTGTTCATCAAAATATATTTAAATTATGCCTTAGAGAAGTTTCTTTCTTAGGGCATATTTCCCTTTTGCTTGACTCAAATATAAAATAACAATTGCCAGTTACTTATTAAAAAAATAAACCCCAAACCCAACACAGTATTTCCAAGGTCTTCAATGTAACTCCTTACATAAAAACCATAAGTATTAATATTATATTGCATACAATGTATATATATATATGCTGCCTTGTCCAACACTTCACTTGTGATTTCCTACTGACTCTTAAAGCAATTCAGCATCTTTTTTCCCCTGCCACTACTCTCTCTTGGTCTGTCTGCCCTCTCTTAAGAGGGGCCAGCTTCTCCACTACAGCTTGATCTGTTGTATATATCTTTACTTGTCCTACAATCTGTTTTCCAATGCCCTGAGCACTGTTCCAGAGAAGTTCTGTCCGGTAAGTGCTCCTCTCTCTGTCACTGTCTCTTCTCAAATGAAGAATGCTTATTTCTGTTGCTGTTCTTTGCTGAATGAATCGCTGCTCTTTTCTGTTTTGGCTTTTACTTGTTCTGATTACCTCAGCAAAGCTATAGGGCTTTGCAGGATAGATTTATTACTCCATGCTCTCTTCTTGTCATTTCTCATAGTCACTATCTTCATCACCATCATTGGTTTTTAAGACCACTTTTTCTGAAAGTCATTTGTGTTTCTTTCATGAAAATTCATTCTGTCTTTTGTCACTCCTTTTATTATCTTCTGCTCTCTGTTCACTTAGGTAATTTGTTTCTTATATCTGTGTGTTCCAAGCCAGTCTGTCCACCAGCTTTCCACTGCACTTTGCAAGGCAGACACCATAATGTCATATCACTGCTACTTAAGGTGGCCTTTTGTCCCCTATTATTAGCAATAACTACTTAATATGTCCAATATCACTGCTTACTCAATGGGTTCAAAAGCAGAAATTATCATGTCAGACATTTCCTGGTTTAAGTACTGTAATGTGAGAAATAGTACTGATTTAATTTTTTTAGTTAATTTTTTATTATGAAAGCCTCACAAAGTATTTTTTCTTTCTGCTTTCAAGTTGCAAGCCAAAGAGCTGATGTCTGATTAATCTTCCATATAAGTCTAAGTTAGTTCATTATTTGACCTCTATGGAAGATAGATAGTGTTCTTGAACAGTTTGGGAATTCAACAGCCAATTATCTACGCTTATAGAAATCTGCTTACTGTGGAGTTTCCTCACATTTGATACTGATTAATTCGAATCAGAGTCAATTTTCTGAACTAGAATATACAGTCTTTGCTGTTTCCAAGTATAAAACCAGTCTTTGTTGGTTTTCCAGTAAGATGGGATAATTGAAGAAAATAGTATCACATAAGTTGTTTACACATTTCTTATTTTAATTTTTAAAGCAAGCAAATAATTAAAACCAACAGTTTTTAAATTGTGTTTAAAATGCAATTAAACTGTACTGTTTGGAACTTATGCAAACTACATTAATATTATGAGTGATGATTTTTCAAGTACCCAGTAATATTTGGTGTGATGCAAGTCAAAGATACAATGCTTATCAAAATCTCATCTTAAAACTTGAATGTATTTTTATTTATATAATATATATCTCTTGGACTTGTATTAATATTAAGAATGCATTAGTGTATCTCATGCAGTTGTGTTTGTTCTTGTGCAGATCATAACATATAAACATGTTTTTCCAGGCCTTCAGGTGGAGGCAAATATTGTCTTGGAGAAAGGAAACGTTATCGCTCCTGTAATACCGATGTAAGTAATTTTTGTTCCACTGTGATCAACTTGACTGGTTTATGTTTTAGCACCAATAGATGCATTTTTTCTCCAGTTGAGAAAATGTATGGATTCTGTGTTTAACTGGCAAACAGTCCCATAAGGCACATCTATATTGCAGACCCTGTGTGTTCTGGTAAATGTTAGGATCCTATCTCGATGTGATGGTCTAGCTATTGCCTTTGCATTAAGGCCTGGAGTGAATTCAACTTGAGCTTCCACGGTAAATGTGAACAAGGATCTTTCCACATCAGAGCAAAAATCTGTCAAGCTCACTGTCTTATCTTCTAGCAATGGCCTATAACAGGTTTTTAGGGAATAAATTATACACTTTTGACAGACAAGGGATGACTTTTCTATTGGTTTACCTTGTTAATTTCCAAAAGCTACATGTCTAAATTTTGCTGGAACTCATGTCGTATCCATACCGCATCAACTGCCACAGGTTAATATATCCTCCACGAACCCACTTTTAAGCCCTTTATAACGTTCAGTGCTTATGTGTTACAAAATTGTCTTGCAAATGCTCTTTGCAAATGTATTCAAAACCTGCTGTTTTGCCATCAGGTATTTGCCAGTTACTGTATTACCAGAATGGTTCTGCAGTTCCATTTTAGAGCTGAGCCCATTGGACAGGGACCCTGAAGGGGCGGGACACAGTATAAATGTATAAGGTCAAATTATGAACCTAAATTACAAATTCATGTAAATTAAAATTGAAACCAGGAAAAAATACATATCAATAAAGAATTTCAGTAATAATTTCCCAAGTCCCATTAGGTAGCACTATAAACATAAAAAGGCTTTCCTACTATTTTAGCTTTAAATTCATATTAATTTTCATCTTAAATCAAGGAAGTTTGGAATGCTGAAAAAATCTATACCTAAAGATATTGTTTCACGTCTTTGTCTTTTGAAATAGTCAGGAAAATATAATAGTTTATATACTGATTCTTTGAAAAAATTTGCATTTATGATCATTATTAATTATCGTAATTTTCGTCCCTGCAAATTTCTCTCTGGAGGTTAGGCTCACTATTAGGCAGCATTAAAAATTTCTGAATTAAAAATTACTTTCTTAGTATTGATCACAGTTGCCCAGTTCACATAGCCAAGAAGTGGCCACAGTGTAGTAAGAAAAAGTGAAGTTTAGGTGCTGGTCTGGTAGGAGCTGTAAAACTTTCCCAGTTGTCCAACCTTCCAAATCCAGTGCATCATTCTGGAACCTTGACCGTTGGTTTTTTTTCTGTAGATGTGTATCTTTGCATTTGTCTGTCTTGGTACAATTTTAATTTGAATATGGATCTGGTTTATCAGATGATACTCTGCAATTAATTTATCTTTCTCTTTACTTTCACTCAGGTGGTCTTTTTGTAAAGGGAAGATTTCATAAACACGACATATTTTTGTAGTTGTGGTTCACAAATGAAAATACTGAGTTACATCAGGTGTCTTTCTAATTCTTACAGCTGACAGGAAATCCACCTTCAAATTTGGCAACTGCACGATGGCTGCTTACTGAAATCTGTCAATATTTAGTAAATGTCACATATGCTTTATTGAACTATTACAACATCTTCCATGATGTTGCCTACTACTAAACTATGTGACTTACCAAAATCTAAGCATATTTCATTAATCTTTTAATTTAACCAGGAATTGTAGTAAGTTTTAGTTGATAAAACTTATACAAAAATACTGATTTGTATTATTATTTAGCCTTCTTTTAAACCTGTATCAGTCAAGTACCTGCCAACTTTCTGTTCATTTGGTATTGACAAGTGGCAAATAGTAATCTAGACTATTTTATTAATCCTTTTCAAATAATGATCTTTTTTCATTAGCACTGTTTCAGTTTGTACACTGTGTACGATTTGTTAAAAAATACACATGGGCCCACAGCAGCCCTCCTCCTTTAACTATGAGGACTCTTGCAAAGTATTTGTCCAGGCATTATTATTTCAAATATTGCTTTTGTCTCCAATCTGCCACAGTAATTAGTATATAAAAATGTTTACATGATATGTAATCCCATTCCTTCACAAATATAAAATTTTTAATGCTTTTTTATTATTAAGAATGATGCCATATCTACCTAGACAATCCATGGAAATGTTGCTATGATTTGTTTTATTTTTATTGTATTAAACTTCTAACTGTCACTTTTCAGTTTTATTCTTAGTTGGTTTTGCTTCCCCTATTCTTTATTTATTTATTACAGAGAGGAAGTTTACACAGTCAGAGGAGCAACACATAGAAGGAGGCCTCTGAGGAGGCCATTCACGCTATTTCCTGACACAAAGACAAAATAATTCTCAATAAACCATTCTTAACTAATGGTTAGGCACCTGATCTGTTTTGAAATACCTCAAGTCCAGGAAATAATATTAGGATTTTTCAATATCCTTACAGTCAGTACAATTTTCATAACATAAAATGTATGTTTTTCAATTCTTTAAGATTCCTACTTACTCTCTCCCCAGTAGATGAAAACTGGTATTATTCCCTAGATTGGAACCTTTCCTGTGTTTGCAGATTACTATCATGTCTGTTCTTAGTTTTCTTTACACCAGACTATCTCCATGGTGGCAACCGTTAGAACATACCTTGAAGTATAATGCACAAACCACTGCACTAGCCGAACCCTGTCAGAGATAACTCTAATTTCAAATTTCTAGTTTGTCAACTTAGTGATGGAATCTGTTCATTCATTTTAGTATTTTGTTAATTTTTCTTACGGTAGTGACCATGCTCATTTAGTCCAAGTTGATTCATTATGCCCAAAACTCTTTCTTAAAAGCACTGTTTAGGAGGTCACTCTTCAGCTGTACTTTCACAGCTAATTGTTCATACCCCAGTGGAGTGATTTGCATTCATTCAAACCACTGCAACAATATATTGAAATGTTTAAAAATTACAGCACTCTATTCTGAAATACTGGTTTCCTACCACCCTCATATTTCAATCAGTAATTTCGACAAGGTATTGGAAAGGGAACTTCACATTTCATTGTCTAGGCCTGAAAAACAACTGATTGCAAACTCAAACCAGGCAGTTTGGAAATGCCATTTTTAGAGTTTGTGATCAATTTTTTTAGCATGGCTTTTTGGTATGGTTTTCCAGTGTGTGAACATCTTGGGACTTACAGAAGTCTAAATTTACAGTCTTAATGGTTTAGGATTCTACATCACTAAGAATCAGAGACACTAGTAGGTTTTGTTTCAGGATTTATGTTAGTCCTTAGTGCTTGACAGTTTTAATGGAATGGTTTGTTGATTAAGGTAAGTCTTAAGAGCATGTAATTCTGTTATTGTTTTTATGAATAACGTGCTGTTTATACATTTTTTCTGTTGAAGTTTCTTTTGCAGTGTCAATATTCATTGCCCATCTGTAACTTTCAACATAGCCCTGCCTGAAGTGCCTCCCATTCATAACCTCATTTTGACTTCAATTTTCTTGCAGACAAGACTTAGTTCTCTTGTAACTTTTTTTTACCATTTTAATCCTTTGGAAACAGTGCACACACTCCTACTAGACTTTCTCGTCAAGCACTTCCAAAGCCATATATGACTTCTTAATTCAAAAGGCATCTGCTAATGGAAACATTGAGATCAGCAGAAAATAACATTAGCTAATAAGTTCTGGAAACATAAGGGTGGTAGAAAGAACACACTCATCAGAAATTTTTTTTATACCACCAATCACATTATCTCTAACAAAAATATGTATTTTTCCAGCAAAGTGTTTTTAATTTTAAAAAATTGCAAAATTCTAGTAGAATCGCAAGAAACATCATTTCTCAGTTATAGTAACTAATTGATTTTAAATATTTATAAGGATGTGACTCTTAATTTGACAAACATCTAAAGTTGTAAAAGTGTCCTTTTATATCTATATGATTAAAAACGTGGTTTGCTTACAAATTCTGGAAATGTTTTATGTATATATTTGTATATACATACTTCTAAAATTTTATTGATTTTCGGACCTTTCTCTTAACAGAATATTGGGGCTTTTTTGGAGGGGGAGTGTTCCTTTCATTATGCATGCATTCAAAGATATTGTTTGTTGTTTTCATAATTTTAATATTTTCAAGCAATTTTTTTTCTGAAATTAGCTCATGTGAGAAGCCACATTTTGTAATAGTACCTGAGTTTGAGCTGTCACTCTTCTGGCTTGTTTCTCATCTTCTCTGAGAGATTGTATAGACCTTTGCTAATAGGAAACAACAAGTTCAGTTGCTGAAATCTGCCTCACCTCAAACTCCAAGATAAGCAGGTGTTGTGCCAGTGTTGGTTCAACAATTTGTTCACAGTTTTTAAACTCAAAACATCTTCTTCTCAGGACTTTCTTCAGACATAATTTTAAGTTCTCATATGCTGGCTAGATTCCTACCTCATGATTTGCAGTCTCCTAAAAGAGCATTTGGAGACATAAGCAGTCTCTTGCTTCACAAAAGTTATCCACAGACTGTAATTGCATTAAAAAAGTGAAATATCTTACCCAATAAAGAAAAGCAGTTTTCACACATTTACTTTAGGAAAAGAACACCTACATAAAGAGATATTGCCAAAGAGATGACATTTTGTAAATGCATTTTGTAGCTTACCTTGTAGTAATCTTTTTGCCTTTCTATGCCTGGGATTTTCATAGGTTGGAAGGGCCCTCAAGGACTATCTGGTCCAACATTTCTCTGCAAAAACATAGTCTGCACAAGATGGCCCAGCACCCTCTTCAGCCAAATCTTAAAAATATCCGCTGCTTGGGAAATTACCACTGTTCTGAGGAAATTATTCCAATGGCCAGTTGTTCTCATTGAAAAAAGTTTCTCTTCTGTGTTCAATTAGAATGTACCCAGGAATTACTCGCACACATTACACCTCCTCTGTGTCACTCCTTGTAAAAGAGAGAATCTCCATTTTCTCTGTAGCAACCCTTCAAATACTGTAACATGGGGATAAGGCCTCCCCTAGGCCTTCCTTTCCCAAGGCTGAACAAACCCAGTTCCCTCAGCCACTCCTCTCGTGCCAGGCTTCCCAGCCCTGTGATTGCCTCTGTGGCTCTCCTCCAGACCCTCTCCAGCCTGTCCACACCTGTGCTGTGCACCAGGGGCCAAAACTGAACACAGTATTTATTCCAGGTGTTGCCTGACAAGCACTGTGTGGGGTGGGAAAAGGACTTCATCTCTGCTGGGGAAGCCCTTGTTGGAGCCCGCAGGATCTGCTCCCTTTCTGTGCTGCAGGAGCACTCAGGTCGCTCAAATGNTGGCAACCAGGTTTGTCAAGCAGAGTTTTGAATTAATTTCTAGAGATTGTAGCCTTTAGTTTTACCTCCTGTCAGATATCGATGAGGTGCTAAAAAAAGATAGGGACATTAGGCAGCAAGAGTACATCTCAAAGAGCAGATAACGAAAATATTTTTTGAGTATAAAAAAGGAAATCTTGATCCTTCTTTACTCATCTTCATATTTTATTATTTTGTCCTAGTATAATTATTTAGATAAAGGGTTTCATTGTGGAGGTGATTTGTTTAACTTGTAAGAAGAATTCAGTGCAATTAAAGTACCAGTTGTGTAGATTAGGAGCTGAGTAAATGGGACTGTAGAAGTGTGAAGTGGCTAGTACTGGAGAGATTCAGGATCTAGCTTTTAGGGATGTCAAGACTGATCCTTCCACTGCTTGGAGAGTGTGATGCAAAGAGGCAAATTTAATTTGGGTTACTATTAAAAACACTCTAGAATTAATTATTTTAAAAATTTATGTTGTTATTTTGAATTCCTATTGTTATCATCTGAAGGATTATTGAATAAAAGTAGTTGCACTACTCTGCTCTTACCAGTTAGTGCATTGTATTTAAAAATGTATTTTTAATTAGAAGGAGGTAATAAAGTAATAGAGAAAATTAAAAATACAAATACTGTCTAATGTCCCCTGTTTTAATTTATATTAATTCAGAATAGCAGAACAAAAATATTAAAGCTCCCGAATCATATGGCAATGGGCTGGCTATCATGAGATCTTGATTAATGTATAATGAGAATCATAATTGTTATGTTTATATTTGCATTGTGTGATAAATTTTTAGCATCTGTGTTAATAGATGCTAAAACTTGAACTTCCTTTCACTTGAATACATTTCAGATTCCTGGGAAGTGCTAACTGGCTTAGTACACAGGAAGAAAAGTAAAATTCCGTAAAATGGATTCTTCTCTTGCTCATAAAGTAGTAATATTTATTAACACCTCTGATGTCTGTCAAAAAACTCTTTTTCTCTTTCACTCTAAACAGAATTTTAATCTGTGTTTTAAATATTTTCCGATGGAGCTTGCAATTTCAGTAGGTACTTAAACATTGATAACAATATTTAATGAGATGAGATTATATTCAAGATTAATTTGAATCTGCTAATAAAAAATGTTATAACTAGCGAGGAATTCTATTTCTCCTTTAATTCTTTCTAAGATTAATTTTACTTAAATCTACCCTCAAACCAAGTAAAAAAGTTACTTCATGGTTTTGTAATTGTTAATGCAAAGCAATGAAAAGTTAAAGTTTTTATTTCTTGATGCATGGAGGCTGGTAATCAGAGGCAGACATGCTATCTATTCTCTTGCTCAACCTTAAAAAATACTTTTTTCAAGGCTACAAGTAAGCAGGAGTGATATAGTTCTCTAGAAATTCTTTTTTTCTTGATGTCTTAAGAAAGTGTCTCAGTACAGCTGCTTAGTACAGTATAATTGTACCTACAGCTCCAACCAAATTTTTTTTCCAGCTGTTTTTAATGTGTTTATAAGAAAGTAGTTGATGGATTGATTATGACGCATAGTTTGACAGGATTCTGATTTTCCAGTTTTATGGAAACTGTTATGTAACATTTACCTTTCTTTAAATTACTTCAGCTATTTCATGCCAACCTAAGATTTCAAAAAGACACTTCAACTGTAAAGTAATAAAGCAAATTTGAGAGTCAGAGCCACAAGACAAAACCTTCTAATCACTTGCATGATTGTGTTTGCAGTATAAGCATCTAAGCATTTCCTTTCATGTTTATATTTGTAATAAATTAACTGTTTTGTGTCATTTTTTAGCCGTGTCCTTCGGGGGCTCGTGATTTTAGAGAGAAGCAATGTGCAGATTTTGACAATATGCCTTTCCGGGGAAAGTATTATAACTGGAAACCCTACACTGGAGGTAAGGGTTAGCACTGCAAAATCATTATCATATGTGAAGATTTCAAAATTATGTAAATGTTGTACAGAGAGTAATCTTTGTAAATATAATGTTTTGACTAAAATAGCATGAGCTAAGATTTTTAAGCTTGTACTTTTGTCAGTTGCAAATGTTTGTCAGTCGCTGCAAGTGTTACTGAAGAGAAAAATTTCTTTATTCTAGTAGATTTTGTTTTGGCGTGGAGGGGAGTCAGCATCATTGTAGAGACTCCACTTAAAAATATGGAGGTGTTCTCCACCTGCACCTGTACTAGAATTAGATATTCCATAGGTGATCTGCGAGTGCCTCTTATGCTACAGTGATGAGTTTAGTATTAAGTGATCTCACAATGAATTTGCCTTTCCTAAAGTCAAGAAGATATTAGGAAAATGAGAAAGAAGTAAAAGCATTTATAAGAGTCTCTAAAGACTACTTCAATAATTGCATTATTTATAATATCATAATTTAATTATTTTTTTCCTATTCTAAAGCTGGATGGTATAACTTGTGTTTTTTATACTTTACTGACTTGAATAAAATGATTTACCAGTGATTTTTAGCTTAATAGCCTAACTGGTTTTACAAATAGGTTTTTAGATTAAACGCCTAAGAAAGGTTATCGTTATCCTGTGGTGTTAGCTGTAGTGTAATTAATTAGGACTGAATTCTCAACCGAAATTTTCTGATCTTGGTTTTGATACACTTCTAGCACTACATTCTGTTGCTGTTCTTGCTTTCCAAATAGTGCAGTGGTACTGTTGTTTTAAATTGCTCAGTAACCGTTAGGATTGTACCAGCATAACGGCATCATTATGGACCCAGCAAACCTTGTCATATCTTCCTGTGTGAAATAATCTTTTTTGCAAAAGAGAAGAATCAAGTAGAGAAATCATTAAGGGGAAGTTAAATAAAGTGTATACCTTGTATACGTCAGGCATGAGATAAGATTGTAAATTGCAGGAGTCTATGTATAATATTTTTAACTAAACCTTAGCTTTTTAAGGTTTCTGTTATTTTTTTTTCTCCTTTCATTTGATTTTGTTGTCCAGGTGGGGTTAAACCATGTGCATTAAACTGCTTGGCTGAAGGGTATAATTTTTACACTGAACGTGCTCCTGCAGTAATAGATGGGACTCAGTGCAATGCTGATTCACTGGATATCTGTATCAATGGAGAATGCAAGGTACAAATGTTTCATAAAGTACTTATAGATTACTTTGTTGTGTCTGCTGTCACCTATATTTAGTTATGGTATTTGTACATTACATGAAATGGAGTGTTGATAGGTCACGTTGTTAATAAAAGTGTAAGATTGAGACAAAAAGTTAAAAAGGTATTGCATAAAATAGACAAATAATTTGAATTTCAGTAACTTCTCACAGACATTAGTAGAATCTGCCATTTTATCTTTTTTCTTGCTTTGTGGTTGCTGTTGAAGAGTTGATGGAAATGGCAGCAGGAGATGAATATGTTCCTTGCACTTTTCCAAGGCCTGTTCCATCAGTTAGAACATCGCAGCGGCTGAAAAACACTAAATGTAAACATATTAATCTGCTTAAATAATTCATCCTGTTGCAAAAAAATCATTCTGTTAATGTAATTGAAACAGAAAGTCATCACTACTGCCCTATGTTTCTAGGAAAAAATGTATAATGGTGTAAGTATTTGCCATTTACTAAAAATCTGATTATCTTGTAAGATTCCTATAGAACTGCATTATGAGAATTTCAATAGAATTGGGGTTCTCTGCCATATTTTTTGGTTATTACCATTCCACTGCTTCCTCAGTTTAGTGAAGCATTTAATTAAGTACTCAGGTCTAGATATTTAAAAAGTACTGGTGGCTCTAAAAATTATTTGATTTCAACAAAACCAGTGACATAAGTAAAGCCTAACTTAGTACTGAAGTGCTTTGCTAAATGGAGGGCTGAAGATATATATTTATTGAATGACATAGTGAGATCAAAAGCTTTTGCCATGTTGTCATAAACTAATGAAAAGGATCTCAAGTTGAGAATGAACTGTGAAGAAAATTGTGTGTCTGTCACGTTAGTGAATCAGTAAGTTGAAATGTAAATAGTTAAAATACTAATATTTTATCAGTTATTGAAAGTTATTTTAACTTTTCTTATGATATGTGTATTAGCTGTTTACAAGATGGCAAGTAACAGTGCTAGACAGGAAACAAAGACAGCTAGACAGTTATGTAGCTACCTTCTTCTTTGTATAAGTCCTGTAAAAATACTGGCAAGCTGCAGTCTTTCTGTTTACAGCCTACTTGTTTCGTCCTAATTTTTTTCTTTTCCCAAAGGTTCTGTCTTTATTTTCATTAATTTTATTTTCTTTCATCTAATGCAGCATGCAATTCAGCTTTTCACTATGTTTCATTCTGCATTTGTTCTTATTGTGAAGTCATTTACACTCTACATTCATACTTATAAAAATAGCAAGTTTCCCCTGCAGCATGTGAAATATGGTCTATGAAGCTGTAATGCCTTAAGAATACTACTTATGCTGTCTAAATGTTTAAGGATCACAAAGCAAATGTTTATCTTAGAAAAGCAATATAGGGAGCATGAAGCTGTAGTAATATCAAATAACAATATCAGTAGCCATTTATTGATAAGTATAATAATGATATTATATGCAAAACACTGTGAAATCCCTTCCTAGAAATTACAGTAAAAATGCAAGGTTCTTATTAATCAAGATTTGATAACAACCCAAAATGTGAATTCTTCTCCTTTTTTACCTCCATTCAAGTGAAAACCCACTTGAGGTATTGGTTCTCAACAATAGATAAAATAAGAACTGAGTAACTCAAACTTGAGAGAAACACTTCAAAGAAGCTTTAGAAATAATGGTGCATGCCCATCATGCTGTTAAAATACTTGTTCTTATCTGTTCTTATCAGCATGTAGGTTGTGATAATATTTTGGGGTCTGATGCTAAGGAAGATAGATGCCGTGTTTGTGGAGGAGATGGGAGTACATGTGAAGCCATTGAAGGTTTCTTCAATGATTCATTGCCCAGAGGAGGTATGTACATGTATGTCCATTCTGTTGCACAATGCTTTTAGATGACTCTCTAGCAAAGACCAGTGCTGCCTTCATTCCCAGCGTGGCATTGCTGCTGGTAATTCACTTTGACTCTGTCTGCCTATTGTTTCCTTTTTTCTGCGTATGAGTCTGGATTTATCCCAAATACAACGTGTTTATGTACTGAATGCTTCGTTCTGTTGGTGAAGTTTTTTTATTATTTAGTTATGGTGGCATATTAAGATAAACGTTGTGTATTAATTTACTGTATACAGTAGAATCTGATAGTCATGCATGAATTTTAGAATAACAAGAATACAGAAAAATCTCAGAAGTTCATCATATTTAGAATTCAAGAAATATGTATAGACTATTATTTAAAAACTTAGCTCAAGAAATATTAATCTCGTAGTCTTAGTGCTACCAGATTTTGGACTCCATAATTCAAGAAAAGGAATCATGCACTGCAGTCAGTTTTGTCTAGTAGGGGACCAGTAAGATTATAGCGGTCAGGAACACTTGATGTGCTGTGAAGAGAGGTTGAGAGAACTGGGCTTGCTCAGCCTGGAGAATCCCCTGGTTTATGGGGATGTGGTATCAGTCCTCCAATACTACGAGGAAGTCATGGAGAAAACAGAGCTCTGTGCAGGTGGGTACATGGTGGGAGACAAGACAGTAGCTATAAACTGATAGAAGAAAGGTGACTAATCAAATGGAAGAAAAAACTATTTCCTCAGGAGGACAGTCTAGCAGTGGATCAGATTTCCCCGACAGGTTGTACAGTTTCCATCTTTGGAGTTTTTCATGACCCAGCAGGATAAAATTTGGAGTAATTCAATCTGGTCTCGTAGATGTGCCTGCTTGTAGCAGGAAGTTGGACTGAATGATTGACTGAAGTCCTCTAGCGCTTAAATTATCCCATGACCCTAAAGACATTTTAAATATTATTTAAGATACACTGTTGAAAATAATTTATTAGCACTTAAAGGAATTCCTGAATACTTAAGTTCTTGCTGTCAGTTAAATTTTTTTTATGAAGTTTAAAGAGTTTTCCTTTGTATCACATGAAAGAAAATGTTCAAGTACATTTGAATCTCATATCTTATACTAATTTTTAGTTTCAAGTAATTCATTAATGGTTAGTTTCATTGCTTAAAATAGATGAAAGCAAAAAAAGCAAATAAAATTTATCTTTTTATTACAGGATATATGGAAGTGATTCAAATTCCAAGAGGTTCTGTGCACATTGAAATAAGAGAAGTGGCAATGTCAAAAAACTACATTGGTAAGGGTATTCTTTGAGTAGCAGATAGCAATTAAAATGTCAGAGTTTGTATTGTAATTTGAAGGTACAATTTCTGGTTTGATCAAGCCGTATACACAGTAGAAGCAGCAGAGGGAATAGTTAGCTGTTAATACAGCTAACTTGTAATCAGACAGTTAATAGTTACGGTGTATTCTCTTCGATGGCGTTATTGAAATACACCACATATTTCCTTCTTGTCCTTTCAGTGCAAAATCATGGCAACTTCGCTATAGTTAAAGTGTTAGACTTGAACTGAAGCAGATGAGGAAAAAATGCTCAATATGAGGAAATAAAATACTCAGTAACAAGGAAATGAAGCTCAAATAATCTCGTGTCCCACTGTGAAGTAGTGTCTTCCACCTGGAAAGTCTCTTGGGGGATTAAACTGTTTTAAAATATAATTTTATTTCATCATCAGCATAATTACTTAAATGCTAACCATTCTGTCTCTTTACTTCAAGGGAATTTAATGTATCAATTACACAGTGTTGCTGCCTTGTAGATACTAGAAACCATTCCTGGTTTGTAGGTAAGAAAATTAAGTGCAGAAAAGCTATGTGATAATTGAAATAATTCAGGGAGCCTACTATAAAGCATAGAATTAAATTCAGATTCCCAGATTCTTACTCATTTCTCTAGAGACTGCTAAGTATGCTTTCTGGTTTTTTAAAACTGGTATTTGCGAATCTGACTTAGTCAAACTCAAGGCAACGTGCATTGCTGAAAGTTTATGTACCTTGGTTTGCATAGCAGTCGGCTGACAGTGGTACAAAACCACCAATTTCTTAGTCAGAATAGATTAGAGAGCTGATTAGTTGTACAGCAAACTAAGAAATAAACACTAGCAAAAGCTATTACTTGTTTAAGCTGTAAAGCAGCTGCTGAGGCTACTTCTTTCACCTTTTGGTCCATGTACTTGGTAAATAACACTAACATGTTGGAAAGGATTGTGGTGTCTGTGGGTGTAAGTTAGAAAGGCAGTTATCTTCATCAGAACATATATTCCTAAATGGACTATATTGACAGTGATGGCACCTTTTACTGCTGAATGCCTACCTTTCTTTCTGCCTGCCGCCACCCTTCTGTAATTCAGCAGATAGTCAACCTCTCTCCATTCTGCAGGTTAATAACACTACCAGCAATTGAGTGGCTACTCTTCTTTCAGTATCATGCTCCCCAAGGCCTCTCCCTCATGTCGAAATATACCACGTGTAAGTTTGGTTCTTATCCTGTGCTGAGGTTTCAAGCAGAGGTGGTGCGAGGGAGTTTTGCTATGTAGCGTGTCATGCTCATTTTCTGCCAAGACCTCTTTAATGGACAGCAGAAAAACAGAACAAAGATTCTGCTACAATTGATTGTTATTCCTCTCTAAGAATAGAGCAGAGGAGGGAGATCTGGAAAAGCATTTTGATTGGCACCATCTGAATAAAGTAAGCAAAAAATGCAAATTTTTTGATTTTAAGAGAAAATACATACATCATTGATATTTAATCTGGCCACAGATCTAGAAATGTAAAGTGGTACATAAACACTTTTTAAATGTACTTATCATAATTTCAAGGGATTCCTAGGTTTTCAGGCTCTCTCCTTATTAACTTGTTTCATGCCAGAGAGGCCTGACTACAAAATGGGGTCTTCCTCTCCTTTACTAGTTTCTTGTTTCCAGCTTTCAAAAGTGCCATTATATCCATTATAGCTTATGGGGTATTTTGTTCAGTGAGTATGAAACAGATCTCTGTTTTAGCATAGCCAGTTTCTGGGGAAAGAAAGGCTTTGATTTGTCTTCTCCCTTAAAAGTACTAGTCAAGCAGAATTGGTAGCTAAAATTATTTTATTATGTTAAAATGCATAACCCAAGGGTATTATTTTATGGCTGTTTCTTTAGTGGTACTGTCAGCTTCACAGCTCCTTCTCTGTCTTTATGGAGTTCCCCCTGTTGTCCCAGGACAGGTCTTTGTGTGGCCACACTGTGAACAAGATTAGAGAACTGGTTCTGCTGAAAATAACCATTTACACACATTAACATATGTTATGTGCAGTGCTGCCGAATGAGTGATCACAGTCTAAGAAATAAATTTCTCCATTTGAAAGTATACTAAACCTTCTCAGTCTTGTAGTAGTCAGCCTGTGCTAGTTGGAGATCTCACAGCTTCTTGTGGCTAGTTGGACTAGATGACCTTTAAAGGTCCTTTCCCACCCAAACTATTCTGAAAAATAAAACCCTCTTGCTCTGTAGTTGTCACACTGGCTCCTTTGTTCACACTAAGGCTTTCAAACTAACTCACAGAAAACATCTCATAGTTTCTTAAACTGGAATGCAGTTCCCTTGAAATTCGTTACCTCAGGTTTGGAGTCCAGTTAGACAATTTAATTAGCTCAGTTAGCGCCTGTCCTCTCTCACCTCGATCTGGCTGATCATTTTTTACCAGTATCACTCCTAGTTATGTGACAAAATTGATCAAAAGCCCATTTCTGCAGCTGCACAAATACTACAATATTTTAACTGATTTCTCCAACAGATAACCCAGCAGCAACAAAACTTTCTATGTTCAGAGCTGCAGAAAAAACTGCATTATTTAGTAGCACTCTTCCCTTAAATAACTTGATCCAGGGTGACATCTGGCTTTGTATTCCTCTTATGCTAACTTTCTGTGGGCTTCCTGCATTTCAGGTTCTCATAAATGATTTGATTACAAATGTGAACTTTCTGTCTCATATGCTACTAGCATTATGCCATTGCATAATTACTGTCATGTAATTACTGGACTGCTGTTCACAACTGTGGTCTTCACCTGTGCATAATAACTGACATTAGGTAAATGTACTTAGGGAATGAAAATGCATTTTTCTTTGGCAGTCAGGTAAAAAAATTAACTGCTTTGCTTCTGGATGTATATTAGTTTAAGCATATCTAGCATATGTATATTAATTTTCAGACCTTATGGTGCTAATGAAAATGGTTACTGATTTCTTCTGGATATTACTGTCACCAGTAGAACAGTACTGCTCTCTCACTATCTCCTGCTCACATGAATGCTCTCTAATCTGTTTTAGACAACTTAAGCATCACTGAGGCATTTTCCCAAATTGTTTAAGGTAAACCAACTGTCCACACACAGGAAGTTGAGAGTAAAATGTCAGATAACTGAAGTCGTCTTACTCCTTAGCATTATGAGGTGAAGTTTTCCCCTATCCAGTAAAATCAATTATTTGTCTCAGTGAAAAATGAGATGCATTTTGACTATAGGGCTCCAACCATCATTCTTCCTTTAAAAACATTATCTATTTTAAATAAATAAATAAATAA
>VWZS01007857.1:25844-159778 GCA_013397075.1 Rhabdornis inornatus
AAATAAATAAATAAAATATGTAGAACTAGGTAATGTCCACTTTAAATCAAGAAGTCAATATTTAAGTATTCACTTTAAGATACAATGTCAGTTTCATATTTAGGAACTTAATATAATAGTATTAATAAAATACCAAATTTAAATCCCTGAACCATATATGCTCGCCCATCCTGATGGTTGGTTAACTATGAGATTTCTGTTTTACCTACAGTACTTTTGTGTTTCAAGGCTGTAAATTAAGGAGGATAAAATATCTTATCAGATTAAGTAGCTAATATTTCAGTTTGTAGTAGAAATATCTTGTATTTTTGCTTTAATAAGGCAAAAAAGAAGTAGTGTATATAGGCAACAAAACAACAGCTGACTGGTACCATATGTCAGACTCAATGTCCCTTCTCTCTTTTTCCTCTGCACATTGTCTGTGATACTTATCCTGCACCCCAGATTCTTAATCTAAAGATGAGGTTGATAATTGATTTTACATTTCAGATATGTATGTATCTCATGTAGTTCAGAATACATTGCACATGGAGTCAGTTTTAAAGTTGAAGATACATTGCAAGTTGGATGAGGCATTCTGGTTTATTTCATGCAGCATCTGCTTGTTGAAACCTGCACAATAATCTGCACATTGAAGATTATTGCAGAAGCAAAATTGTTGATTTACATGAGGGATGTTTTCACCAGGGCTAAAGAAAAGGCTTTATATTGCTTGACAAAACTGATATACAGCTGAAGCTCACATACTACTAACAGATTAGTAGATTAATTTACAATGGCTTCTCCATTATAAATGCTGCTTCCAATTTTTAGGTGGCTTGTATTTTTTTTTAAGCTTTAAAATCCGAAGAGGATGACTACTATATTAATGGTGCCTGGACTATTGACTGGCCAAGAAAGTTTGATGTTGCTGGAACAGCTTTCCATTACAAGAGGCCGACAGATGAACCAGAGTCTTTGGAAGCACTAGGCCCTACTTCAGAAAACCTCATAGTCATGGTAAAGTTATAATAAATATATTTCTTAAATTTGAAATTTGTATTTGTGTTCTGAGAAAAGACAATTCCATGAATGAAATTAAAATAGGTTGAGTGTACAAACAGTACACAGCTGGTATAGCTGGGACTTTGTGTGAGTGTTTTAACACACATTTCCTACATTTCAAAACTGACTGGTAAATATTGTGATGAAATGGGGATAAAATCAGACGAACACCAGGAAATCTCACATAAAATAAAACACATCTCTGTAAATGTGGTTCACAGTAATGGTAGTGAAAATTGTGAATGGGCCATGTATCATATCTCTGCATGCTGCTGACACTTGACAGTCTGTGACAGTTCTGTACATTTCAGTAGTTTTAAGCATGGCCTGAATGTGACATTTATATATAGCCTTACCACAGACTGAATATAATGGTATGACCCATGTTAAAGTATGTTACTGTGACATACATTGCTCTGAAAAGACTTTATAAAGTATGAGAAGATATGGCCAGGTTCCTGATGCCATCTCTGACAACAGGAAATAGTGAGCCTGCTGTTCCACTAATATGTTGAAGAGGAATATGAGAACAAGTTGATATTTTCCCAGTGTATTCTGTCAGATGCCAGATTCTCAGTTCAGTGGTTACTTGAACCAGATAGGATATTTTTTTATAGAGAGTAATTGTTGCATAATTGTATCCACATTTTAGGCATAATTTTCAAATACTTGAATAATCTTTTTTCTTCTGTAGCTGTGCATAAGCTAGACAGTCCATACAGAATAAGTTACACAATTTTAGTGCCTTCTTTCATTCAGTCTGTGTCACTGAGTTTCTTTCTGAAAGTTCTCTGCTCTTTTACCATGTGGAGGTACGGAGATGTGCCTCTGCAAAATGTAAGACACAGTAGAAATGGATGAAAAGTAGCTCTAAGATGAGTCAGATTGCTGTCTCTACTTGATTTTGTGCTATTAGCAATGAAAAAAACCGTTTATTAAAGAGTCAAAGGCTAGTGTTGGATAGGTAATATGTAGAAGTGCAGTTCAACAGTGAGGATAGACAAAAACTTATGGTGATTGTAGCACTTTTGTCTACGTTGCCTGCAGTGGTGTGGCTGCAGCAAGAGTTTTGTTATTCTTTTTAAGTAATCACACGTGTGATTCCACCAAGCTTATGCCGTTGGCTATTGCATTAGGGGAAAACAATAGCCTCAGCAACAGTCTGTTGATGTTACTATTATTACTAGAAGTATTGTACTGTACTGTAGTCACTAGAAGTGCTAACAAAAGAAGATATAGGTTCAAAACTATGTGGGTTGTACTCCTCACAAGACTTCAGTTAGAACTGCTGCATGTTTCTACAGTAATGTACTTTTCTGACTTTGATCTCCCATAATTATTCAGGTCTCAAGTTATTTTCCATGAATACATTAACTTTATGAAAACTAGCAGAATTTATAAAATTTATGAAAGTAGCAAAATTATGAAATTTTGTCAGGAATAAGGAATTGACAGAAATAATGAAGTTGTGTTAAGGGAGAAAAAAAAAATAAAGCTCATCTTGGACAATAATATTATTCTTTTGTATATGTTTTAAGAGTCGGTACAGATTTTTTGGGGGGGAATATCTAAAAAGAACTACCGTGACTTCCTTTATTACTTTCTTCCCATTCAAGAGAACATAACTCATGCCTAGAATAAATGTCACTGTGTTTGCCCTCTGCTTGCCTGCTTTAATGGTATAACCAGTTGTTTTCAACTACAGATTCTGCTGCAGGAACAGAATTTGGGGATAAAATATAAATTCAATGTTCCGATCTCTCGCACTGGCAGTGGAGACAATGAGGTTGGCTTTGCATGGAATCATCTGCCTTGGTCAGAATGTTCTGCCACTTGTGCAGGAGGTAAGACTCCAGTCAAGCTACAGGGTAAACTGAACTGCAAGATGCATTTCAGTGTATAATTATCTAGGTGACTAATTGAAAACGTTTCTTTCAGGTATGCCTCAGATCTTAATGAATATTTACTTTAATCACAGCGGATTTTTTTGTTTTCAAGTACCTTTAATACATTCAGATCTTTTTGTTAAATACAGTGTATCTTGGCACAGTGTCTCTCTGCTGGTACTTCTGAGACTCTCTTGAAGCTGGTATGTTTGTTTTTCCCAGAAGCTTTGTTGATAAAGGACATCAGAAGTTTTAAGTAAGGAGATTAAAAGCGAGAAGGCAAAATAGACATCTGTAAATAAGGAGATGCGCCTTTGTGCATTTGTATGTGTGCTTCACGCAATCCTAGTCAGCCCTCTTATCCTCCAGCCACCAAAGCTTAGGATGCACAATGGCAGCTCCTCTGTAGAAGATGATGACAATTGGATTTAACTTGCCAGCCCGTAGCAGTATCTGAGAATTGTTGCCCTTGGGCAGCAGTGGGGGATTTGTAGGTTGTCCCATGTGATTCATCATGGGTGGCTTTTGCCAACAACTTACTATATTCCTAATCCTCCCTCTAGTGGCCACCAATGCAATTCTTTACCTCTGGCTGGGAGAGCAGGACAGTTGGCTTCCTTCAAAGCCAACACCATTGCTGCTGCAAGAACTGGTGAGTAGAAGTGCTGTGTGAACAGTATCTTTCTTCTCTCTGGAGACTGAATGAATCATCTCCCCAGCATACCTCTGTTCCAGAAGATATGGGAGAGCGCTTTAAATACATCTCAGAATTTCAGTTTCTACGGAACTGTGAACAGCCCTTATCAAGAAGATGACACCATATTTTTTTTAAAGAACCTTTGGACTTGTTGCTTTCTTTTTTTTTTTCTGTGTTTGGGAGGTATTCATCGTGACTCACCTTTCTGCTGGAAGCTGCTGTGGTTGTTACTAGTTGTATGCAGTTTAAATACAGCCTAGCTATACATAATACACAAAGAATAGCATAAATTCTTTTGTGTGCCACTAGAGAAAGTCTTGAAACAAAATAGAGAAGGATGCCGACTTTCTCCAACATTTTTATTATTCATTTGTTTGATTCCTGGATGACAGATTGATTTTAAGTACAGTTTTAATAATGGTAAGTGTGGCAGCAAGAAAAATATTTTAAAGGGGAAGTATAAAGAAGAGAAGTGCCTAGCTCATGGGGAAAGTAAGTTCCAATTATCAGAACCTTAAAGGTATTGTCAGATCCTGTTTTTTGTGACAACAATGAGCTAACAATCTTTCTGAAGTCCTGGGAAAACTCCCATTGATTTAGGTAGTACTGTACGCTTAAACATATACTTGATTGAAGCTATAATTCATGTTCAAACATGTATCTGTTTTCTCCATGAGAGAACCAGCTATTTCCCTGAGTTTATGAAACACCTTTCACCGTATGCCCAAAGAAGACACAATTCTAAAGAGGAGCTGAGTCAGGAAAAAAGAAAAGGGAAACAAAGGTTGAAGAGACAGAGACTTTAACTGGAAAATTTAGCTAATATAAATATTCTATTAAATAGAGAGTAATTGACAGGCTACCTTACTCAACACTGCTTAAGTCTAGTTCTTTCTAAATCAGTTTATCCGTATCTGCATTGTTTAATGACTTAGTGACTTAAGCATTTCTTAATTGCTTAGTGACTCTTAGAACAAATGGGTATTACTTTATGTAGTTACCAAAGTGAACTTGAGCATATGCGTTGAGTGTCATGAAGCAGAGCATAAAGACATTGTAGCAGTGCAAAGTTTAAATAGTTTTGGAGTACCATATATTGCAGAAGTCTCTGATTTTTTTGTGCTGTTTCCTCTTCATAGTGTTTTGAGAGCAATCCACTGCATTCAGCTCTTACTAGACCTGCTAGTATGCCTTATTTTTTAGAAGGGTGACTAGAGCAGTCAGAAATCAAGGAATGAGCTAAGAGCTGGGAGAAACCTACAATATTTGACTGAATAGTAACATCCTGTCTTTTCCACTGGATTTCTATACTATGTTCATCTTTGCTGTGCTAAGAAGTCACATGAGAACAATAAAAACGCTTTACCTTTTCAAACAGGACCTCTCTTCTAGGGCCTGTCTTGGCTTTGAAGAATAGGAAGAGCACAGTAAGTGGAATCATAGGAAGGAGAGAAAAGGTTTCCTTTCTATGACAGTTCAATACAATGCCAGAGTTCTGGATTCCATTCCTGCCTCTTCTGTGTCTTTCTCATGGTATTGAGCAACTCAAAGCACGTATTACACTTGTACTTGCTAATTATGGGTTCATTATTGTATGCGTAGCCCTCCGGAATTTCTGGCCTCTGGAGCATTCAAGGAAATTTCATCGTCTCATGTGAAAACTGATCCGGGCACCTGAAATCAATGGGCTCTTCACAGTAGACATTATACATCCTGTCCCTCTGTATTCTCAATAGAATGATCTAGGAGGTAAGTTAGAGTTCATGAAAGAAACAGTTACATGTTTAGATTGCCTCTAAAAGGCAGAAGAAAATCTTGTATGAGAGGCAGCCTTGGCTGTAGTGACCATGAGATTGTAGGATTCTCTATTGAAGCGGGTAGTGAGAAGGAAAGAAAGATTATAACCATGGACTTTAGGAGAGCTAACTATAACCTCATGAGGGATCTTTTTGAAGAATCCCATGGGAAAAAGCCCTGCAGGGAAGAGGAGTTCAGAAGGGGGGATTCATATTCAAGGATCACTTACTCTAGGCTCAGGAATGATGCATCACAATGAGAAAGAAATTGGGCCAATGGCCCTGTCTCTTGCCAACGGCAGGAGACCTCTGATGATGGATGAATGAAGGCTACTGTCATTACGCAAGTATAAGCAGGAAATACACAGGAGATGGAAGCAGGGCCAGGCCACCTGGAGCGAATATAGAGAGGTGGTTAGGGTAAATGCAAATGAGACTGTGGAGGCCGGTGCCTAGCTAGACTTAAACTTGGCTAAGGAAGGCTGTCAAGCAAAAAGGGTCTTTTCAAATATATCAATAACAAAATAAATAATAATAAAGAAAATATAATGTGAGCTCATTATTAAATGGGGACCGTAAGAGAGGAAGATGAAGAGGGCAAAGTTTCTGAGTTACTGAGTGCCTTTACATCAGTGTTCACTGACAAGACTGGGCCTCAGGGATCCCTGACTGAGAAGACCAGGGTGAAGGAATGTTGGAAGGAAGACATTTCCTTAGTGAAGGAGGATTTGGTCTGAAGCAACTAGACAGACCTACTGAAGTCCATGAGCCCTGATGGGATGGATCCTCTAGTGATGACAGAGCTGGTGCACACCATAATGAGGCTGCTCATGATCACCTTTGAAAGACCATGAAGATCAGGAGAAATGCTGAGGACTGCAAGAAAAGAAATGTCACCCCAGTTTTCAAAATGGGCAAGAAATAGGACCCAGGGAACTATGAGCCAGTCAGCCTCATCTTGATCCTTGGGAAGGTGATGGAGCACCTCATTTTGGTGGCCATCTCTGTCCATATGGAAGACAAGAAGGTGATCAGGAATGGTCAGCATGGGTTCACTAAAGTAATCAGGTGTTTGATTGCCTTCTACAATGGAAGAGCTACCTAGATGGGTGAGAGGACAGCAGCAGGTATTGTCTGCCTCAACTTCAGCAAGGCTTTCAATACCGTTTCACAACATTCTCACAAGCAAACTCAGAAGGTGTGAACGGGATGAACAGCCAATGAGGTGGATGGCAGATCCCAGAGGGTTGCAGTCGGTGGCAGAGGGTCTAGTTAGAGGCCTGGCACTGGTGGTGTCACCCAAGGTTCAATACTAGGCCCATTTTTATTTACCTTATGCNCTGGAGCGAATATAGAGAGGTGGTTAGGGTAAATGCAAATGAGACTGTGGAGGCCGGTGCCTAGCTAGACTTAAACTTGGCTAAGGAAGGCTGTCAAGCAAAAAGGGTCTTTTCAAATATATCAATAACAAAATAAATAATAATAAAGAAAATATAATGTGAGCTCATTATTAAATGGGGACCGTAAGAGAGGAAGATGAAGAGGGCAAAGTTTCTGAGTTACTGAGTGCCTTTACATCAGTGTTCACTGACAAGACTGGGCCTCAGGGATCCCTGACTGAGAAGACCAGGGTGAAGGAATGTTGGAAGGAAGACATTTCCTTAGTGAAGGAGGATTTGGTCTGAAGCAACTAGACAGACCTACTGAAGTCCATGAGCCCTGATGGGATGGATCCTCTAGTGATGACAGAGCTGGTGCACACCATAATGAGGCTGCTCATGATCACCTTTGAAAGACCATGAAGATCAGGAGAAATGCTGAGGACTGCAAGAAAAGAAATGTCACCCCAGTTTTCAAAATGGGCAAGAAATAGGACCCAGGGAACTATGAGCCAGTCAGCCTCATCTTGATCCTTGGGAAGGTGATGGAGCACCTCATTTTGGTGGCCATCTCTGTCCATATGGAAGACAAGAAGGTGATCAGGAATGGTCAGCATGGGTTCACTAAAGTAATCAGGTGTTTGATTGCCTTCTACAATGGAAGAGCTACCTAGATGGGTGAGAGGACAGCAGCAGGTATTGTCTGCCTCAACTTCAGCAAGGCTTTCAATACCGTTTCACAACATTCTCACAAGCAAACTCAGAAGGTGTGAACGGGATGAACAGCCAATGAGGTGGATGGCAGATCCCAGAGGGTTGCAGTCGGTGGCAGAGGGTCTAGTTAGAGGCCTGGCACTGGTGGTGTCACCCAAGGTTCAATACTAGGCCCATTTTTATTTACCTTATGCATCAATTACTTGAAGGGCAGATGCCTCCTCAGCACATTCACTGAAGACACAGAGCTGGGAGCAGTGGCCAACACCCTGGAGTGCTGTGCACCCTTCAGAAGGACCTCAACAGGATGGAAAGACAGGCAAAGAAGAACCATCTGAATGAAATGCAGTATCCTTCACCTGAGGAGGAACAAGCCCAGGCACCAGCACAGCCTGGGGCTGACCTGCTGGGGAACAGCTCTGCAGAGAAGGACCTGGGGGTCCTGGTGGACAACAAGCTGTCCGTGAGCCAGCAGTCTGTCCTGGTGGCCAAGAAGGCCAATGGGATCCTGGAGGGCATTAGGAAGAGCACTGCCAGCAGGTGAAGGGAGGTGATCCTGCCCTTGTACTCAGCTGTGGTGAGGCCTCACCTGGAGTGCTGTGTCCAGTTCTGGGCTCCTCAGGACAAGAGAGACATGGAGCTCCTGGAGGATGCTGCCAAAAGGGTGGATACAGACTCTTCTCAGTGGTGCCAACCAATGGAACAAGAGGAAGAAACTGATGCCCAGGAAGTTCCACCTGGCATGAGGAAGAACTTCTTTACTGTGCAGGTGACCATGCACTGGAACAGATTGCCCAGAGAGGCTGTGGAATCTCCCTCACTGGAGCTACTCAAGAACTGCCTGGTCACAATCCTGTGCGTGTGCTCCAGGATGACCCTGCTTGAGCAGGGAGGTTGAGCCACTCTGGTCCTTTCTAACCTGATCCATTCTATGAGAGATTGTAAACTGTGTATTTTGTAGCGTCACTTATGTTAAAGGAGAAAAGTACACATAGTTTTTCTGCCACTGACCTTGATGCTCTCTGTACAGGGAATCAAGAAGAAACCAAATCTCCAAAGTTTGAGATCTATTTTGATAGTTTCGATTCTTTTTTTCCTAAAAAGAGGTACTTCAGATTTGCCATATAGTTAGAAAGGCTTGCTTGATGACAGACAGCTCTTATTTATCTAGGATTCCTATGCTCATATATAGGGTGAGAATATAATTTCATTGATTTTTAATATCAGTATTTTTCTTAGCTTGAGGATCCAGAATTGAAGCTCTTCTTTTTGTACACCAGAACCTATATATTCTATATTGAAAAATTTTCCTTTACAATACAAACTTATAATATCTGAACTAGTTCTTTTTTTCCTGGGAATATTATGTAAAGCTGATCTACATGCATTCTTCATATTAATTCCTTTTTTTCCTGAAAGTACACTAATAACTGTTCTATTCTGAGGCAAAGGTTTTCAGAATAAAAGTTTGCTATTATCTCATATAGGTAGGTCTTTATAGCCAGTGGCAAGCTTGGACAAGACTAATATGAAAGCAATGTCAGAGAATACTGGAATGTACAGTGCTAAGTTATCTATAGAGAGAGGAGTGGGAAAGAAGAGAACACAGGAAAATCAGAAAAAAGTTAATGGCTACAACAGAAGATTTTCTTTGAGGACCTGAATATTATTTAATGAGAAACACAAAATGAAAGATATGTAGAAATAGAAACTGAAACAATGCAATGAATTCTGGAAAGTGTAAGGAAAGGGCAGTTATATCACTTGTAGATCACAGAATTATAGTTTATTAACTCTTGGGCATGTCTTTCCTGATATCTTGTAACTTTCCAAGAGCAAGTGTATTACTCTGCTCAGATCCACAAGTATTCTTTATAAGGCAGTGAACTTCTGGTGGTATTGTTTAAAAAAATCTAGAAAAGCAAAGAAGTAATTCTTCATGGTTTTTTATATTTTATGCATTTAAAAATAACTCAAATAACTGCCTACTCCCTTTTAAATTTCTTTCATGCTTAATTATGGCAACAAATGACGGCATTTATTATCTGGAATTTGCAAGTAGTCCTAAGAATTGGTTAGGATTTCATTCATTCTGTTAGATTTCATCTCCAGATGGATTGTCTTAGATATTCATGGTGTTTTTTATAAAACAGTCAGCATACTATTACTATCGTAAATAAATTAATTGCTGTTCAGTTTTCTTTGCTGCTCATAACCCATCTAGAGTGATGCATACTATGTTTTTCTTTCATGCCCTCAGATGAATTATGAAACTATCTCTAGGCAAATAAAACATACTTTTCCTCATCAAAGAAAATATAAGTTTGGCTCTGAGATGAACATCTTGTGATCTGATGAGTGAGCTCAGAAAGTATGTCTGGGTTAACCAACACGCACTAGTTTTAGTGATGCAAGATTTGCTATGTATTGGTACTGGCATCTTTATAATTAACTGTTGCAATCACAAGCCACAATTTTTGGGATTGCTTTTAAAAATAGATACAGCATTTACATGCCTGCAATTTTAATTCAAGAATAAAATGTTCTCCTTGTAATTTAAAATTTGGCTGCTGAAAGTCACACAGACTATTTGTGAATTGAAATCTGCAAAGCATTTCAGTTCTCTGGAGATTATGGTCACTAAGCCACTGGAGTTTTGTTTTCTATTAGGATTGCATTGACCAGTCATGAGGACATTTTATGTCTTTTATTATAAACTAAAAATCTGTAGATTTGAAAGCAGAGTGCTCCTGTTTAACAGAAACGCTGTGTTTTTGCTTGTAATTATTCCCCCCCAGAGTTTAAATGAACGTGTTTATCTGTGCTTTTTGGATTACTTTTATAAGAGACCATATACTCAGGGAAGAGTTCATAATTTAAAAATTTTTCAATACAGGACACAACCAAGTTGTAGTTATTGTCTGGATAAAAACAACACTTCTAGCTTTTTCCCATGTCTTTTTCTTGTCTTAAAAGTTATTATCTGTTATTTTTTCTCTGAGATTTTAAATAAACAACATTATAATCAGACAGCAATCATATAAAGTTTATATACTGTGTGACAAGACGCTGCAGAACTTTTAAAAAAATGGATTTATGTGTGTCCTGGCATCAATTAAATCACTGTAAGTGAATAGGGTGAATACTGTCTTACAGGTGATATGCTACCTAAACATCATTCAGTAAATAACACACTTGCAATTTTTTTAAAGCTGAGCACACTGATGCTTTGTGATCATAGAAATGTAGAATATTTTGTTATTACAAAATTCCTCAAAAATGAATTTGCTAAAAGTGCCTATTTTAGCCAAAATCGCGAAGGAAATATGTCTGATGCCAGTAGGAAATTCATTAAAAATATAAAATTAATATCAATGCTATCCAATAAGTACGTTTGTGAGAATGGCATGCATTTTTAGAATGTTTAATTCTGTGTATAAATTATTTTTAACCAGATATATTTGAAGAAAATATCATTATGCGGGCCACATTCAGCCTATTCAACCAAGACAATTAAGGCAGTTTGTGATAGAAAGGATAAATTATTAATCAGAACTGAACATGAATTGTATATCAGCTAGGAGTGCCATGTTACTAGCATTGCTGTTTGTCTAGAGCTGTTAAATACTATTTCTTATTGTGGTGAAATGTGAGCAGAAAATTGCTAGGACTATTCCTACTTAGGTTGTCGGGTCTGATTCGAGTTATTATCATCTGTTGGCAGTTTTTGCACTGATTATAGAATTCAAAGTGAATCTTATCACAGCTTCTCGTGTATTTAGGTCTTTCACTTATTTGACAAGAGCCAAAGCAGGATATTATTTCCTCCTACAAGGGAAGACTGAGAGAATTGGGTTTGCTCAGCCTGGACAGCTTAGGTGTGACCTAATTGCAGGCATCCAGTATCCAAAGGGAGCCTACAAAAAAGATGGAAAGGGACTTTTTTTAAGAGCCTCTAGTGACAGGACAAGTGGGAATGGCTTCAAACTGAAAGAAAGCAGGTTTAGAGCCCAGTGAAGTTGTGGATGCCCCAGTCCTGGTACTGTTCAAGGCAAGGCTGGATCGGTCTTTGACTGGCCTGGTCTGGTGGAAGGGTCCCTGCCCACAGCCAGGGTTTTTGAACTGTGTGATCTTTAAGGTCCCTTCCAACCAAATTCATGATTCTATGCATGTGTTAAAATGAAGAGATGTCTGCAAGGTAAAGTTGGCAGATATTTGAAGCCAGAAGGTTTTAATCCGCATTTAATTGTATGCATTTCACTTTTTGGAAAAAGAAAAATAATTTCTTCTCTTTTGAAGAAAGGTACAGGACTTTTTTGAAGCTTTTATATTACAAATAATGCCATTTTTTTGGTTTTATAACTATGCATGTTCAATAAAAACTGCATGTGAATTGCAAATACACTTTTTTTAATGCTAACAAACATCTTAAAGCATGTGTTTAAGAGAGGGGGAAGGCAGTGTATATTACTTTTTGCAGCAATACACTGTCATCATATCAGTGGTTCTTTACTGCTTTTTAAAAAAAAACAAACAGAAAATACACTTAATAAACTACTTTATAATGTTGCCTTGGCAGTGATATACCATGTTTCGTGAATAATGATAAATTCTGAATTACCCTGTTGATGGTTAACAATGAAAGAGGAACTGGAAGTGCCAGGCAAAATGAGTATTGACAGAGATACAAACTGCCTCTTTCAGAATGAGTTATAGTTCTATTACTTTATTGAAAATATTTGTAGGATAATGTATGATAATGCAACACTGTTTCCCAGTATTGCTGGTTTGTTTTAAACAAGAGCACGTAAACAATAATTCTGCATTGAAGTGTGACCACATTCTATTTGGTGATATTTTCTTTGGACATTTAAATGTCTTTACTAGGAGAGGATGGCAGACACAGAATGGATTTTGTGCAATACATAAATAAAAAAAAACTTCTAGTAAATCTATAAATATATTCGCCTTGTTTTAGAAAACAACAGAATCTTCAATTCCTCTCTGAGTGGGGTAGCCTAAAATCGAAGGAAAATTTAAATATTATTGTGGCTGGGGGCATTCAGACAATTGAAATTCTCACTGCTGTAGACTTTGGCCAAATAAAGTGGGATGATAGAATTAATAATCAGTAGGTGAAATACAATTATACTCAAAGTAGAAGAGCAAGAATGATTAATTAATGGTCTTTCATTTCATCCCAAGGTGTCCAGAAACAAGAGGTGGTGTGTAAGAGGCTGGATGACAGCTCCATTGTACAAAACAATTACTGTGACCCTGACAGTAAGCCTCCAGAAAACCAAAGAGCCTGCAACACTGAGCCTTGCCCACCTGAGTAAGTCATTAATCACTTAAGATGGACATCTGTTTTGCATAGAAAGAAAAGTCTTCTTAATCTGTGATAAATTCTGCTAACCAAAGGTATATAAAATTCTCATCTAGTATTCACGTCCTGTCTTATCGGAAAAGGTATTTAGGTTTGTTTTTTTTAGTTTAGGTTAGGTTTTTTTAGTTACTTCTTCCTCTAAAAACAGCTCTGAAAAATGCATTGAGGTGCTTTGATTTGACTGAAGAACAATAGTGATGTTGGAACTACACCAAACATTGTCAGTAAAAAGATCCTAGCAGAACAGCTTCTTAGGATCTGAGTGTCATATGCAGTGAGTAGTGCATTGAGTAGAGCTGGGGACCATTCTTAATGCAACAATGATAAAAGAATGTTGGGGTGAGACTTAGTTTTACCCTAGTTATTAATATTGCATCTGAAACATTTGCCATAATTTAAAGGATGGTATATTAATATTTGTGTTGAAGTGTTCACATGAGAAGACACTTCTAAGCAGACTAAACCATTACCTGTTAATAGTTTTGTCAAACTTTTTCTCCAGCATATTCAGCGTTGTACAATAATGCTGTGTGCTTTTAGGATTAAGTGCTTAGATTCTGTTTAGATTTATTTTTTTAAGATAGCCGTATGCTATATATTGATAATTAAAAACCCTGCAGCTTGTTTGATCGAAAATGAAGTTTGGGAAGAATATATAGCATAGCTTAATCTTACTACAAAACCTGTTTAGAAACAGTTGTAATATTTTGTACTAGAAAATAATATCAGCATGTGAACAACAGCTTTTCTTATGCTTTGAGACAAATAAAACTTGTGGAAAAGGTGGAACAGATACAACAGTTTATTGATTCCTAAGCTCTGATTAGTTTGACTTTGGTGATAATCTCTAGCTGTATTCCAACTGGGTATGAAAATCATTAACACTGCTTAAAACCAGATACTGTACAATACTGTTGTCACCTATAAATGCCTCTTAGAGACTGCTAAATTGTAGCATGAAGGACACTGTGAGGAGTAAGACAAGATTATTATGCATTAAGATCTCAGCAGGTCAATGAAGTCAGTCTCTTCAGCTGGAGTATCAGCTGCTTCCCTGGCATGGTGCCTGGTTGCAGAATGGCAGAGCAGTGTCTCTTATTCATCCTGCTGTATCATGTAACACTCAACCAAGTGAAGTCATTGCACTGCTGTTACCTTTGAGTGTGAACGAGCTGTGTCACAGACAGGTCTCAATTAGGTAGAAATCATTGTCCCCACAGCTTATGTGGAAATATATGTTTATCCTGGAAGGATATACATTTGTCCTTTGTTTGGATAACACTGTTTGGCATGGCTTTAAGTGCACCAACTATGTGCACCCGAGAGCAGGACTTGAAAAGCTGCCATGTTTGATCAGTTCCTTCTACCAAACGCATTCCAATCCCTTTCTTTGTGTGGCTTAGCTATTAGCAAATTAGCATTTTAAAAAGTAATGTTAACAAAGTTAACATTCCAAACTAGTTTAATTTTGGGGGTCTTTTTGTTGTTTTGTTTGGTTTGGGGTTTTTTTGTTTTTTTTTTCACTGGCAATACTTAAAAGACCCCCAAAAACTAACAAAACCCAGCCCACAAAGTGGGAAGCTTTTGGATTCCCCATCCAGTAAAACAGGGGCATTGATGAACATGGTGAAAGTCAGGACATCGATACTCAGAAAATGGATAGAGTGTATTAGTTAGCATCTACTTCAACATGTCAGAGCAGTTCAACCCATATTTGCATCCATTCTGATGTTCCCCAGAGAGTGAATTCAAAGTGCCAAACTAAGGAAAGGTACTCAATTCCTGATTCTGTAAGTAGTCTAGTAGAAGGCTGTTTAAATAACAGATAGTCCAAAGAAGTTTGCCTGTTTTGACAGAAAGTTTTATCATGCAGTAAGACTCGGTGTTTACATGGACTGGCCAAATATTTCCCTTTTTAATTAGCACACGTCTACTCTTACCATGGTGTATACCAAAAGCAATGAAAATCATACTCTTTCTAACTGAATGCCAGTTACATTATATCTGATATTTTTGAGCAGAAGACTATGTTTGTTTTCAATACTTCTTTTGTTAGTACAGTAAGTATCTCTTACATTTCAGATTTCAAGAAAATTCTCTTATAATTTTATGAATTATGAATAGTGCTGTCTTGTTATAAAGTATAAATATTAATTGTACCTGAGAGCAAAGTCACTTGAGCAAATCATAGTACCAATTAAAAATTAACACTACAGCCTCTTGAAAGCTCTGAAGAACTTCAGATTCTCCCTGTTGTGGTAAAAGCATAAGATTTTTTGATGAAGAATCACAAATTAATTTCCTCTTGCTGGGAAAGTAACAACAGAATGTGGCATAATTGTTTCCATCTCTGCGTTGATCTAGTTTCATGTTAGGATATATGACACATAATGTAACAAAAGAGGATAGCAGCACTTTTTATTTGACAGCAGCTTGAGAAAATGGCAGATCTTATGAAGCAGCTCCAGGCATACCTCCAGGAACATCCATAGTGACTGGCATGCCTGGCATTTTTGGCATACTGGCAACATATGATAGCATACTAGAGTTCAACTCCATCCTTTACAAGGATGACTCAGGCGAGTATCTAATAAACATATTAAATACTGAATACCAAATGTGCTCATCAATGTGAAGAGATATTTCTATTTAACTGAGCTGCATTAACCACTCATAAGTAGAAATATATAACATTACAGTCAGATTAATAGCTGCTTTAGTCTCTGCAGCAGCACAAATCAATCTAGTATTATTTACAATTCTTGGTTTCTACTATGTACTCAGAAGAGCTTGGAAGTTCCCTCAAACACCTATTGTACAATTCTTTAAATTTTAAAGGAGTTTGTCGAGATTATTGATTTTTTGAGTGTTATTAGTGTGTGCTTCAGTTTTAAAAATTAGAATATTTTACATTTCAGTATAGCCGTTTATTAAAAAGTTTACAAATGTCTCACAATCAGATGAGAATTAACTCTTGAAAAGCCCAATTTTGAGATCAGATTATTTTATTGTAATGATTCTAAAGAGGCAAACATCTTGGCTTTTAACTTGTGATGTAATTTTCAGCAATGGTTCCCAAACATTTCCAGTTGCAAACCACTTTCACAGAAATTATTTTAGGTAAGTCCGGTACAAACCTACATAAATATCTTCAGTTTTGTCAGGCTCAAACACTCCTTTCTAACTACTATAGGCTAGGATAGAAATTGCTGCTGTAGAAAAATGCAAAGTAGTGTTATTATTGGAAGATGTAATTGCAGTGAGGTGTAAATTAAAATATTTAGTAAAAAGACCCATAAATTTCTACTTTATTTCACCATGAATGTGTGTATTGTTAAAAATTACTTTGGTTTAGTGATTTAAACTATTTGCATTCTTGGTGTGTGCAGTTACCAACTCTGTTAGTGAAATGTATTAGCTGAGTCTCCTAACTGGGTTTTCTATCCAGATGGTTTATTGGGGATTGGTCAGAGTGCAGTAAGACCTGTGATGGAGGAACGCGTTCACGGACAGTTCTCTGCATCAGAAAGATTGGTCCTTCTGAGGAGGAGACGCTGGATGCTGCCAACTGTTTAACACACCGGCCCATTGAAAAAGAGCCCTGCAACAATCAGTCCTGCCCCCCACAGTGGGTTGCTCTGGACTGGTCAGAGGTAAGGAAATTCTTCTGTGTTAGCTCACTGGTTATAGTGGAGGCAGGACCTCTGACCACTGAATATTAGTACATTTTCTGTCAGGGCTTGCTAAGTAAAGGATCAGTAAGAAAATTTTAAGAGGAGGTTTCACCTGTGCCTAGTTATTTTGTTTCCCGCCTCTTGGAAAATGCCCATAATCTACAGCAGGTCACTATGCCCAAAATTATCTCCTTCTCTCCCACAGATATCACATTCTGGTTACCTAAAGTAATTTTACACTCTTATCATATCAAGGCTTTTATGCAGCAAGATCATGTAATGATTTTGAGCAAAGTCATTCTAATATAAAGATTCAAACTCCACTAAACTTCTGGTTGTGGTAATTAATCAGGACTGTGAAAAAGTGCCAGGCTTCTTTCTGGTATGAATTTTATTTGTGTAGCTTGGCAGACTGTCTTGACTGATGATACCATTTTAGTATAATGAGAAAAGTTTCTTTTCTTTTTTCTGTTAATGGTTTCTAGAAATATAATGCAGTACATAAAAATCCCTACAGTAGTATAAATGTAAACATTTTTATATGTGTGTTTATATGAATTTCTGACAGAGCATGAAAAGGAAAACAAGAGTGAACTTAAAAAATGAAGAGTTGAATACTCCTCCCACTGAAACCAATGGCAAACCTTGCTAATTTTCTCTGGAATGCAAGTTATGAAGTTTTCTTTTCATACTTAAAACAATGCATAATACACATAAAACAATTATAGAATTGTTTTACCTGCTTATGCACTTGTTGACAATCGATATAATTACACATTTTTAAAATTTTCACTGATTGTTAACAAGAAATTATGTATATTTTTGGTCAGAGAAACAAAAGCTTTTTGTTAACATACTGGTTAGATGAAGTCCTTAGGAGAATGTAAATGTGGTTTTATGAAATTGAAACGAAAATTAGGAATGTCTTTCCCACTGGAATGTAGTCATTCTTAGGTAATGCCATAAGGTTTTTCACGCTTTGCTATAGTTGAGCTTTGACAGAATTAATCTACCCACTCTAAATTACTCCTTTTATATTTTTCAGGACAATTATAAAAAATAATCTTAGGATTTTTTGGGAAGAGCCTTATCAGACAAGCATATACAGTTGGGCTTCATGATTTCCACAGAGGGAGTCAGAAATTCTAGAAGCATGTAGTAATGGAAGATAATTTTTCCTCATTTGGTTGATCTGGATATTTTGTTTTCATTTTCTTTGGAAATGTACAATCTTTTTGTTAAATTTTACTCATGTTTTTGATTTTTAGTGATTTGGTATTATTGAAGACAACCTATTTCCTTATTTCACTTCAATTTCTGAGATTTAGTGTAGTCCATCTTAGTAGAATTTTAGCTATAACTCCATAAAAGGGAGTATAGGAATGTTGTTTTTTTTCTGGTACTCATAGCTGGAAGAAGGTCTTTCTCAGATGGCATCTTACACATGGATTAAAGATTATGTCTTCAAGCAGCACGAGAAGGAAGATGCTCCTAAACTCAAAGTTTGGTCCTCAGTGTCCTGCTTGTTTGCTAACATACTCTAAAGTTTATGAAAATGTGGGATACACATATTGAGAAAGTAAGAAATTACAGCCTGAAAAATATTCCAGGCCGGAGCTTCTCAGCTCTGTTCCCAGCCTGATAAGCTGGTCCAGCTGAAGGCCAGGGAAAATCTCTCCCAGGATGATAACTTGGTCAAAATAGAGAGGAATTAATAACAAGATAGAACACCTGTTGTGTGCGTGACCAGGCCCTGGGAATGAGGTATCTTCTCTCTGAACCAGTCATCTTTTTCTGCTCTTGGAGTTGTGAGTCATGTTTTAAAAACCAGTGTGTTTCTGAATAAACTTGTCTCTCTCTTTCCTGTCATGAGAGATGACCATGTAGCTGTGCATCTTATTTCTGCCGCACCTAAGGGGTTAACACCCCATTCCACAGCTACATGAAACCACATTGGTTTTGACATTTTGACAAAGTCCTTTCAACATTGTCACTTTTATGCTTGTTTTGACAGACTGACATGATTTTTAGGCACTCAGCTGGGAAGGGGCACATACTTCTGCTTCCTACTTAAAAGTCATACATTTTGCATGAAATACATGTGGGAGAAAGTACACATAACACTCCTTGGAGTTTGGACCCCAATTGATCAGTCATGATCATGACATCAAAGACCTCACATGTTAACTCTCATTGGGTTTTGGTCTCTATTTGTCATTAGTATTATTTGTGTAGGTCTACCAGAGATGATCTCTTACTCCCCTCTTTTATCTAGTTTTCTAGTAGACAGTGTGCACAAGATTTGGTGTTGAAGTCCCTTCAGTATAAGAACATTTTCAGCTGTTTATTCTGTATCAAAATTCTGAACACTGAACTACTGTAGATAAAGAGGCTGTACCTCGGTAGAAAAAGATTGACTAGGGTAGAAAAGAAAAGGTTACATTTTAAGGAAAGTGATTATATATCCATTTTGCATTCTGGATTATAAAATCCAAATGCAAGGGTCATCCTTTTGCAGCCCAGTTTAAGATCCTAAATCCATGTGGAGATAACCTTTGGAATAAACCTGTTCATTCCATATGGACTAGCTTAGGTGCCTCCCTCTGGAGATTTTCTTCTTGTTTTGAGGTGTATGTAGGTACAAATATAAAGTTTTACATGTTCATAGGGTATATCCTTACATAATACTGTGGAACTACTTAAAAAATTTCTATAAATTACTCAAAGATACTTCAGGATTAGGCATGAAACAATTAAGTTTGCACCATTCAAGTAATTTTTTTTTTTTTAATAATCTTATGGGTTATTTTTTTTCTCCCAGTGATATAGTGAGTAGTTTTGGATGTGTGGAAAGCCCTGTGGTGTGTGACCTCTTGAATATTGCTCCAGATCCACGTAATGTTGTTTCCCAAATAATGTTTTATGTCTACATATTAAAGGCAGTTCCTGTCTTGAACAGGTTAGCACAATCTGCATGTAATCTGCATCTGATAGTTTGTGCTGTCAGGAACTGATTCTGATCCAAATACTGCAGATATGCTTACAGAGTAAAGGTTAACACGCCAATAGAGGATTCTAAAATCGTGCTTAAAATATCTCATGTTAAAAAAGGACTGATTTGGGAAAGGACTTGAGTTTTAATTTTGTTAGCACTTGTCTCTTCCTCATTCTGTAGCTGAGCTACTGTGTATGACAGCAGTTAATTGTCAGTAGCAAAAAGGAAAGAGAAAGGCACTATGAGGAAAAACAGTGATCATCAGGCCTACTTTTCAAGTTGCTGTTTTATTGTCTGCTTGCTGTCAGAATAGCACAAGAGTGATAGAAGGAGGGAAAACTGTGAAATCAGAATTAAAATTTGAATAGGAAAGGAGAGGAAAGCATGCACTGTTGGAGAGGGTACCATATTTTGACATACCTGAATGATGTGGTCTCTATGAAGTCAAGTACAGCATTTATCTTTCATTTTGTGTATTGAGGAAAAATGTGTTCATTGTCTGTGGATAAAGTGAAATGGATAAAGACCGTACTAATGTGATGTTAAGAACAGACAGTTTTATTTTTAATTGTTGATACACTCAAATTTGTTTCATAATAGTATTACACATGGCAGACCTTTCTACTTTGTAGCAGTGTTTTTCTTAAACCTGACATAAATACTAACACTGTAGTCTAAATATAAACAGCAAAGAAAATCTAAAACTTAGATAAGCTTATACATAATAAGACAGTCTTCAGTCAGCTTGTTTGTGTTTCTAAACATTCTAAAATTATTATTACTATGTTGTGATTATTGTTGTTGAATTTTAAGTTCATAAATATATTGTCCATCTTTACAAATAGCATTTCTGAGAGTTTACTGGTGTATTACTGAGATTTTAATTATTTATTTGCATGAACTTTTCTTTTTTTTTTTTTCAGTGCACACCAAAGTGTGGCCCAGGATTCAAGCACAGAATTGTTCTGTGCAAAAGCAGTGATCTTTTAAAAACCTTTCCAGCTGCGCAATGCCAAGATGAAAGCAAGCCGCCAGTGCGCATCCGCTGTAGTTTGGGCCGGTGTCCTCCTCCTCGCTGGGTTGCTGGAGACTGGGGACAGGTGAGATAGCTCATGCAAGTCTTTATTGCTGTTAGTCTCCCATATTAGCACCTCTTGGACTAAGATATCCCTGGAGATAGATAAGAGATGGCTCCTACGGCTGAGGGAAACAAAAAGATTCTCCCCTTTTGTATATATGTATATATATACAAATATATGTCTCTGAAAAAACATACTTTGAGATCAATATAATTTTTTACATAAGATACACTGAGTTACCATACAGGAAGTTAAATTACTCCAGGACAGGCTGAATAATGCTGCCATTATCAAGTGCTTCTAAATATGATTTATTAAGTTTCCTTCTTTCTTTAGGTTTTGCATCTCATTAGTGATCAATGGCCTGCTTTTAGAATATTAAATAAATGAATAATTTTCTTTTTGCTGAGCCATTTTCCTCTAATAAAAATGAGACGTTTTAGTTTAATTAACCAGTGGAAAATGATTTGTGATATTACAGTCTATTTGGCTTTTTGAAATGGTGGTTCTTCAGATCCACTTTTATATTTAACTAATGTTGTACTAAAATTGTAACTATTTAGTTACGTAATTAAAAATGTTTTAAACAGCAAAGTCTATGTGTTTAAAAATATATTTACTTTTCCTTAAAAATAGTCCTGTAGCAGATTTGAATTCTTGTTCTCTTTCTTTTTCTTTATTCTAAAGTGCTAGTATGATATATGAAATAGAGTAAATTATATTCTTATATCTCAAATCTGAACTGTTCAGGAAGTCAATATTGCATTGTATTTTCTTTTCTTTGAAAGACAAGTACCCACATATGTTGTAAAAAATTCTGGAATATTTTATGATAATTCTTTTGTCTATCAATCAAACCTCTTCCGGTGCCTGTCTTCTTTAAAACTTGTGGATGTAAAGTGTTTCTGATTGCTTCCTGTTTCTTTATTTTACATTTTAAAATTGGATGCAGAGTTTTAAATTTTTTTTCTTCTTCTTTAGTGTTCTGCACAGTGTGGTCTTGGGCAACAGATGAGAACAGTGCAGTGCCTCTCATATACTGGACAAGCATCCAGTGAGTGTCCAGAAACTCTCAGACCTCCATCAATGCAGCAGTGTGAAAGTAAATGTGACAGTACTCCCATTTCCAACACAGAGGGTAAGTCTGCCATCTTAATGTAATTTATTCTGAAAAGAGTGAAGTGACATAATCAGCATTACTGCATTGATAAAAGTCTATATGACATAATCTCTCAGGCTGTGAATGACTTTTTGAAAATTATTTTCTGATTGTAGCTCATTGTAGCTCAATGGTAAAGTCAATGAAAATCTAAGTACACATTGTTCAAAAAAATACCCTTAAAAATTTATGGCCTAAGTCATGGACAAAATACTATTGTTTGTGTCACTGATTTTCTACTCTCTTTGTTGGTTCAATGGAAACGTTCATAATAGCAGGGGGAGCATGATACACTTTTCATCCACTGACCTTCTACCTGCCTAATCGGTGTTAAACACAACAATGTAGTGGAAAAAATAGTAAATTCCATGTTCATTAGAAGACTGGGACCATTGATTTCATGCTACACAGTTCTTGTAAGACCAAGTCTGCTCTTACACTTTGACATCCTTTAAGCTTCTTCTAACTAACTTGTAATTTTTTTTTATTTATAATGTCTGTTCAAAATAATTATAATTATAGTATTTTTCCATTATACAGTTCAGTTTAACCAGATAGCTTCTGATTAAACTTCATCATAGCATATTTTTGGTAGAAGGTATATGAGATAATATTGTGAAAATAAACATATTCCTGTTTATTAAATACTTTGGATCTGAACTTGTAAATGCTCTAGGCCAAACTCCTAGGAAATACTGACTTCAAAGTAAACTTGGAATGCTAAGCAGTAAAAAATGTTTCCTCATTGATTATAAAATTTAGATTAGTTGCTTATGAGATAAGTACAGTTCATTTTGTGTGGAAGGGGAAAAGGAATAGAAAGTTCTCCAAACTGTCAAGAGATTACACAGCAGTCGTTCTAGAACACTTATTCCCTGAATTTTTATATTTGCTAAATTTTGAGTACTTGACTGCAATGTTGCTAGCGCTGCTGCTTTTAGCGTAACTAATCTCTGTGCAGTATATAATTGAGTATTTTTTACACAGAATCTCCTACTGCACTGGAGTTTAATGTCCTATTTATGTGGGGCAAATGCTCTGATTGAAATTTTTTCAAAGGCAGGTTCGTCCTGCAGTCAACACAGATCTGGTGATCAATCAATGCCTACTCTATCCATCAATGCCCATGCCATAGATTCAAAGCTGTTATAAAAGTCTGGCAAATAGAGATGTCTGCGATGAAATGGGAGCATACTAAAATTGTCCCAGAAATACAGTGATGGTCCAATGTATGAGCACTGTAATTCACTATTTCTAGTAAAGTTTTAATTTTAAGTAGGGGCTTGTCGTCTAATGCTGTCATTTGAAAACATCTTCATACCAGAATTTTTCTTGGTTATTTTAATTTGCATTATTTCTGTTTAGAGCTCTCAAGAAATCTTTAAGTGATAATTATCAATCTAGGAAACTTTGTGCCTTTTAAATCTCATAGGCTACATGATATTTTATTTCCAAACACAGATGTTGACTTCTGTCCAAAGTAAGGAAGGTAATAAATTAATTATAAGTAGACATGATTCAGTCTCAGTCTCCTCTTAATTTCCAGATGGCAAGGTCATACTGTTATTTATAGTAATTACACTGGTAATTCTCCAGTATTACGAGAAAATATGCTAATCTCTTATAGAAGAATGCAATCAAGGGTTTTCTCTGTGTGATCTCTGTACACTGGGTGGCCTGAACTTCTCTACAGTAGAATTGTGCAGGCTAGCTATGTGCAGTGAGTCTGTTGGTAATTGTGTTTTTAGGGACCCACACCTTCACTGGAAAATTTTTGGGATCCACAAGTAGAAAATATTGGAAAACACTTATACTGTGTTCCAGATGGCTGTCAGTTCTTGGCCTGCACTCTGAGAGGACCAGGTGCAAGCCAGCTCCTCTCTGACAGCCATCCAGGCTCATTAGCAGGGTTAGGAAGAATCAAAAGGAAAAAGATATAGCACAGTATCTTCTGAAGGATACAGTTTCCAACACATTGCCACTTAGTGTGCCATTTTTGTTTATGTCCCACACTGGAGGTATTATCTCAAAATTCAATTAACAGTTTAAAAAGCTCAGATCTTTCAGTAGAATTTTACTGTAATCTGTGAAAGACTAAGGTTGCCCTATCTTCAGGGTACTTTTTTAATACTTGTACAAATATTTCTTATATGTATATTCTATTTTTAAAAATTTTTATAGCTGCTCTTAAATAGTGAATACAAGAAGCACAAATGGGATTTGAAGAATAATGTGCACGTTTGACACATTTTCTGCTTTAAAAAGTTCCTCTCAGACTCGAGAGGAGCTGACATCTCTTTGTTCAGTAAAGTGTCAGCCTTTAAACAGAAAAGCGTATCTTTTTCACCATCCTAGAGATGCTGGAAAGATTTCAAGAGCTAACTAACCCTAAAGAGCACAACTATTTTTGTTAAAGTAGTAATTTCTGGGAGAAATTTTGGAGCTCTGATATTTCGTCTTGAATGTATTTGTGAGTGGGGCATGTTGTGCCTCTATGCTCGTTTCTGTCACTCTGCAGGTACCGTGGGATGTGATCTGACTATCAGTATTTGGGTTCCAAGGAAGGAGTCAGGTGTCCCAGAGAGAGGGTTTGCTCATGTGGGAGTGCTTGTGTGTAGCAGAGCATACCTGCCCACATATGGGGGCTTTGTCTATATGCCACTTGTAGTGCTGCCTTGTGCTTCGGGCTCCGTTGTGGGGCAAAAGCAACTTCAGCAGCAGCACACTGGTTTGCACTGGTCAGATTATCTGGGGGGGCTCTCTTCCTGTTTCAGTCCCCAGCCAACCTGATTCCCTTTACTTGCTGAACACCTGTGCTCGCAGACTATGAAGCTGTTCAACAATTTCTTAGCAATTTAATTTTGCTACCCAAAGATAAAATCATACAGGGTTTTGAGGAAGCTTGAGCCACTCTGCAGTATAACGATCATATTGGTAAAGCATGGAAAATTTTTCTTTGGGAAAGTACAGTAGTCTGCATAAAGCAAGAGTCAAAGTTTCCAGGATACAAAAATACTAAAAGAAAGTTATATTAGATCTTGTCATATTTTACATGTGCTTTAGTTCTGAGGTTTTCAAACTTTTCATTGGTGATTTAGAATATTGTCGGTGTGGTTTTGCGTTTTCTGCTGGAAGTGAACTACAGGCATCATCTACCACACCACCTGAAATATATTCAGAATTATTCTGTTCTCTTAAATACATATATGTATGCTGAATATAGACTGCTAAAGCCCATTTAAAATTTTACCTGAATGACTGTTTTGTCAATTTTTATGTCATTTCAGTTTTTCTTGTATTTTATATAATACATCCTAGAAATTTATTTAGCTGGAAGCATAGTGACAATTTCTGATTTTATAAAATGTAAAATGATAGTTAATATCATAATATCACCTGATCTAGCCACAAAGTTCAGCAATGCAGAGTTTGTAAATGTAGCTTACTGAAACTTATTAACACTTGTTACTAGCAATGAAAGGAACTCTGCTAAACCTTCTCCATTCATCCACAGTCCTATGAAGAATAGGCTACTTCATCAGCCACCATATCTATTTCAAAACTGATTTTTAAAACAGAAGTTGTGGGGAACTTCCAGAATAGTCTCTCATTGCTGTCCAAATGGCATCAGCTGAACAGGGTCCAGTTTTACTCAAGAGAAAGGATAACTTAAACATGAAAAAGGATCATTCGAAATCCCACTTTTAGCAAAAATGCAGTTAGTGGCTTTACTTGTATTTAACTAAACACACTGTGTTTGAGGGTTATTTTTGGGACTGAGTGAACCTTTTATGTACTGTTAGATCAAGTGAACCATTTTATTTTTCACTTCATTTATAATTCACCATCCGTCTCTCCTATATTCCCAGTCTTCACAAACATGAGGACCTGAAATATTTCTGGAAAAGACTTGACCTCTTTTGTGAAGAGTTTTTGAAAGTCAGCCAAATACAGTGACCGTGTGTGGCTGATTGTAGAGAAATATATCTGTTTCAACCAGCTACCCACAATGTCTTTTTTCCTGTCACTCAGTTTTGTTTCCATTAAGAATTAAAAAATTCGAAAAGCAGTATGTAAAACATCGTGTAGGTGGAGTGAAAGAATTGCAATGAAAGTGTGATGTCTGTGTTAATGAAATGAAAGTTTAAATAATTTCCTAACTGCTTCTTGCTTAGCTAAAAGCATGCATATATATTACCATTATCAGAAATACTAGTCAGTACAGACCTGTAAGTTCAGCCTCATTAATGCTTTCCTAGGTTCAAATTCTAAAAATTCTCATCTGCATTCAATTTGCTACTCCAGTATGCTTGCAAGTGTTAATCTACTATCTGTAACACCCCGTCCCAGAGCAAGAATTATGTACTAGGAGATTGTATGGAGACTGACCAGCTGTAGAACCTGAGTGTATCACTGAGTTCTCAGATGTAGCTCTTTCTCCAGCTGTATCAGGATAAGAACTGATACAAACTATCCCATTCCCCATGCTCACTTTCTTTCTACAGGTGTAAAAAATGAGCCGGAGAAGAGCTACAGCATATTCCAGCTCCTGTAATGTACCCACAAAGTCACTTTATATGCAACCTATGTGGGGTGCGAAAGAATGAAACCTTCCTCCATGGGGTTGAGCTCTGCTCTTCCTTTCTGGGAAAGCTACCTGCCAGTACAACAGGGCAGCTGAGGCAGTAAGCCCAGCATGTAGGGAAAACACAACTTTGAAAATAAGCTTTTACATCTATTACACGCACAAAAACGGCTTTCCTTCTAGCATAAAATAAATTGTGGATGTGTGGAACCAAGCCTAAAGTATAATCCGCCATTCAGTTTGGTCACTGAACTCACCCTGTTGGTACCATTATAACACTTTTGTAATTTTTTCCATCCCTGTTAGCTGCAATGCTCATTCTGTTTTGAGGATTCTTACAAATGCATATCATGGTATCAAACAGTGGGAATCATGATAGTGGTAACCTCTCATGGATGAATGAAATAACTCCTGAGAAGAAAGTTAAAAATAATGTGAAAAAAAACCCTCACATTTTCTAACTATGTAAAGTGATCACTTATTCCAATAAATGATAATTCTTCCGAGGCAAAGACTGCACACTTCTAAATGTCTGAAAGCCCTGCAAACATTTTTTTGGCTTTTTAAATTTGCAATATTTTATGCACTGGATTTACTAGAAAGAGTAGTTACAAAGAAAGCAAGATAGATGGATAGAGAAGCATGTTAAACATCAAATTTTCTTTGTACTTTAATTTATATTTCTGATGTTTTTTCTCTTTAATGTTCTTAATTATTAGAGTGCAAAGATGTGAACAAAGTGGCATATTGCCCACTGGTGCTGAAGTTCAAGTTCTGCAGTCGAGCATACTTCAGACAGATGTGCTGCAAGACCTGCCAAGGACACTGACCCACAGGAAGCAGAAGAATGTGCCTTGTTATTATCATTGTGGAAGAGTGTCCATCGAAGAGAGCCACACAGCAGAATGAGATTGACGTCCTTGCAAATGCATTACCCTGTGGAAAACATAACCACTGGTCAGCCCCAGCTGACAGGATTTCAATATTATTTTAACTTCTGTGAAGTGGGATTTATTAATCCAAAGTGCTGGACACAGTATGAGGGGATCCCAAATTTGAAAGATTCACAAAACACATATAGAATAGCTTACTGTGGAACATTTGTGTTCTTTTGACTAAATCCAATAGTCTGTTTACATCCTTGGACCATTAAAATAACTTTTATTATGGACTTAGCAATGACACTGAATCCATTTCTATTTAAAACTGTTTAAAATGTAGTTCTTATGAGTTGGTCTACTATGGAAGTAAAGAAGAATCAAAATAAAAAAGTTAAGTCATAGCTTAAAAATCTTAACTATTTTATCTCTTGACACAGCACCACAATTTAAATTATAAAATGAGCTTGGAAATGTTATTTAAGGAGCAGAAATTTTTTAGTAAAAGAAGTATTTTTCCTTCATTCCACCTATTTCCCTTTGGAGTAATCCATATTTCCTGAACACTGCTGTGAGCCATATATAAAGCTATACTAAATAGAATAACCATGAGGGACTTAGTTTTAAGAGGTGCAACAGTTATTGCAGTGGTGCATGAAATACAAGTGTGCTATGAAACAAAATGAAATCTTCATTGCAGGTTTATAGCCATCTTACCATTGTACGAGTGAAACAGATTTCCACTGAAAGGAACATATTTCAGTATCATGGGGGAGGCAGACTCCAGCAGTGGTGGAGACTGGATTGCCAGTTCCTTCACTACTACCATAAAAGTTGTTTAGGACTTACACTTTGACTCCAGGTCACTTTTGTTTACAACACCAGCCACAAAGAAGAAACACCTTTGTGGGTTTCTAGATCTGGTTTATATGTTAGCTTTGATTCTCCAAAACTGAGGAATTTAAATGCAAAAGATAAGCCTAATGTGTAATAGCAACAATCCATTTCAAAGCTGAAATTTAAAATGGATTCCAGATGTTCCCTCCTTTGACACCATAGCAAAGGTATTGTTTATGAGAAGGAATATGTGAATGTTCTGTTCAGGAGACTGCATCTGAGTGGCAAAGATTGCAACCAAAGAGTAAGTGACTCCTGGAGGTATCTAGGTTCTGTTCAAATGAAAAGTTAAAAGTGTGCTCAAGCCAAGAGGCCAGTTGGATGTCAGGAGTAAGGCACAGTGGAAAAGGGATGGTTGTAATGAATTCTGGCCCCCTTCACCTAAATGGCCAGATACCTGTGTAAAGCTGGACCATATTTAAAGGAAGGGGAAGCTTTCAGCATGAGACTGGAACAAAGTCATGCCTCTAAATTAGAAGCCAGATGCCTTAACTATTTGCTGCCGTGCTCCACTTATTCATATTACCCCATTTTTTTAATATTCACCAAATACTTTGCATTTTTAAAAGTGAAATTAAACTTCTTAGGCAGGTCACAATCAGGAATATAACATTAAAAAGTTAATTGTCATGCTCCTCTTCCCCTTCACTTTTCAGTAACAGACTCAACAAGGAGATGAGGAAAGTAGGTATTTCTTTATAATAATATATTGTACTTGAACATTTTCTTTTTGCAACAGGTACTTCATGAATGTGATTTTGTGTCCAACTATGACTCCTTTATTGTAAAGCCGTTAAAATTATGTGAACAATAATGTGTTACAAATTCTAACTCAAATAGCACTTTTTAAAAAAAAGGTAATCTTTACAGTGAAAAATAATTTCAAAATATGAGATTGAAGAGTACCAATGTATTTTACCAATAACAAACCAAATATGTTGCACACTACTTACTAATGTGAATTAACATGGAACAATAGATACTGTTAAGAGGACTCATACTATGAAATCCCCCCAACATATTGACAATCTGTCAAGGGGTTTTGTGTAACCCCATGTCTGTACTCACGACCATCAAATTCCTGTCATCTGCTACCTCTTGCCAGTATTTCCACTTCTGTACGCTTGTGACCAGTGGAATTAATTTTCACTTGGCTTGCATGTGTTCACATATGCTTGTTATCTGTTGCTCTCATCACCATGTAAACAACTCCTGTTAAAACTGACACCAGTAGATAAAAACATCCCAATTTTTGGGAGTTGCACATAGAGATTATGGCAGTATGTAGTCCTTGTCTGTTAAGTGAATTGACTTCCCATATCCTTTTGACAGAACACCTTGGTGCTAACATGCCCTGGTTAGATCAGAAGTATGATGAAAGGGTAAGGGATTGTTACAACATTCCCTAAGTAAGAGGTCTCTTTGTATCCAGGTCCTGTTTTCTCCAGGGCATGATTTTGTTTATCAGCTAATGTGTCATTTCAGCTATTGAGAAATAGGTTTTCTCTGTATTGAAAAGAAACCTTTTTTTTTACCTCACTTAGGATGTGAAAATTGTAAGGAATGTTTCCAAAGACACGTTTTGCTCTCTTACTGGTGCTAGAACACCGGGGATTCTGATGTTTACTCTGCAATATAACAGCACTGAGGTTGGAATTTAAAGAACTGCCTGGGGCAATGTTGAATTGTATTGTTAAAGGGAACAAAACACAGAATGTATATGGATTTACAAACTAAGCAACACTACAGACTAAGACTGAAATACGAAACCTAATTCAAATAAAAATTGTTGGTTTCAACAGCACAGTTCATTGCTGCTGCTACAATGTAGCCATCTATATAATCTAAGCTAAATAGTGTTATATTCCTAAATAGTGACAAAAGGAGTCTTTGTGCAGGCTATAAATATGACAGACCTAGAATCAAATAGTACAATACAAGATGCAGAAACCTGGTGCCAGTACTTCTGCTGAGCAATACTATCAGCTGATAAAGATCAAAACAGAAATAAAAATCTAAGATTAATCCTTCAAGGTGTATACATCCAAAATAATCCATTTCGTTAGGAACTTTATAAAGGAGTGAATGTCACATAGATATCCTTAATAATACAGACTGAAATTACCTTTGTATTATTGTGATTAGTTGCTTATTATTTTATACTCAGTATTAATGTGGTACACTGTTACTTTATTATTATTATTTTTGCTTTTGTAAATTATATTCTAATTTATTGTCATGTTTCTTAACACTTGTTCTACATGCATTCTCCTGCTTGTAATAAAAACAAAAATATTGTAACACCTGATGCAGTGAAATTCCACACCAGGCACAGATTTGTTTTTAACATAGATAATTTAGTAAAATAAAAGTGCAGCTTTTAAGATTGATATCAATGGTACAGTTGTCTCTTCCCTGACTTACAGTTACTAGAATGCTGTATGCTTAATGTTTGCTTCATCCAATGCATCAAAATATATATTAGGTGTCTTCTTTGAAGTAACATCTATTTTGTGCTAGAATCCTGTCCTGGGCAGCAGCAATATTTGTCATATATAAGCAAATAAGGAAATAACAGAAAGGCAAAATCAAGAATATGGTCATGTACATTATTAAGTAATATTTTAGCCTAAGCAGTAATGTAGATCAAGAATGAAATTAATGGCAGCAAAAATATTCTGTACTTCTTGGAGTTATTTCGTTTACAGCCAGTCAATAATAACAATAAAATGTCCTTCTTGCATTGAGCTTTTAAGGTTTTATCTGAAGTTTATCTGAAGCCATGGTCTTTTTAAATGTAAAGAAGAAAGTAATTTCAGTAGACTTGATGCTTGGGTAACTGTTGCTGAGAGGTGCTTGCTTTCTTACCTAGCACAGTATAAATAACTTTCTATGGAAATCTCTGATCAAGTCCTGTGAAATATTTCTTATTTCTGAATTAAAAACTAGTTTCTGGTTTAATGAACATAAACATTCTACTATTGTGAATTAGATGTTAAAGAAAGTACCGAGAACCTTAAATGTATTGATGAGGTATCTGTTAACAATTTCAGTTATTCTTTGTTATTCTATTTACAACTAAGGATGCAGAAACCAATTGCTTTTTAAAAAAATACGTGTGTTTCTATCTGTGATTGATCACAAATTTTCTTGCCCTTCAGATCAGAAGTTAAAGATGGAGTAGTCTTAGTAAATAGCACAGTTTAGTGACAGTTTTTTCTGCCATTGTAAAGCTGTTGACTTTCATCCCATACATTCACACTGTAAGTTATAAGCTGATAGATTTCCCATTATTGTTCAGTTTGTAGTGTTGTTTTTTTCCCACTGGAGTGGTTCTGTTCTGTATTATAGTGACAGACTGAGAACACTGAAACTGATACGTTTCTCCCTCCTTTTCTCCTGCTATCTTAAACCTGACATAACCCATGATGACTGTAGAACTCCTGACACAAAAAGTTCCCTTGTCTTTTTAAAATGCATTTTTTTCACCAGAATTTTTGCTGGGGCCAATCCTTTTATAATTCTCTGTTACCCTTTTTCAGTTTATTTCTTGAGGAAATGAACACCATTTTTACCTGAGATACTGAGTTTTCCTTTCCCTGACTTCCCTTTCTATACCCCAAAACTGCTCCTTCTTGAGTATACTCACTGTTCTATCTGAAGCTCTCTGACAACACAATAAGCATTTCTACATATCCTCTGTAGAATTCTGAACAGGATTTGGTTATTCTCCTGACTTCTTTATTAGTTTTTTATTTTCACTCAAGCTAAGACCCAGGACTCTTCTGGATCCTCTTCTGCAGAGGTTTACTGCAATGGACTTTGGATGAGTCCTGTGAGCCTCATCTGGAGGCAGTCAGTCATCAGTCCAAGAGTCTTGTAGAAGGCCATTACTAAGCTGAGGCTGTCATTCTGCAAGAAGTGACACCCTATCTAGCTGTTTTCCCTTCACTACAAACAACAGCTAGATGGAAGGGATGGATGACTGCTTCTGTGTGGTCCTTCCAGTCTTCATTCTAGACAGAACGGTGTAAGAGCATGTCCACGCAGTAACCAGGATGAAATCCCAAACAGATTCATAAGGGCTCAGTCAGCCACAGAACAAGGTTCATTACAGAACTAGTGAATTGGTCATTTCCCAAGTGTATTTGGCCCAGCTAAAATGGAAATTCATGTCCAGTTTAGGAATATGAGCCATACAAAATGTGGGGTGGTGTACATTTAAGGATATTGTACCCCTTAGTGGGGTGGTATACATTTAAGGGTACTGCATCCCTAAACTGGCATACCACCCAAGCACCACATGTCATTTATTTTCTTCCAGTTCTGCACAGGACTGATATTTTCATTAAGCTGGTCAGCCTACAGGACACAGTTTACATTCAGAGGTCACATAGCTTCCAGTCAGAAAATTATTGAAGTCTGTCCTGGAAAGGGTATATGTATTTCTGCATTAAGGATTGGAAGATTAAATTTCTACAAACAGGAAGGCCTTTTCAGAGAAGATCTATCAAGATCAGTAAATAATTTAGTACTTTAGTACTAAACTTTAGTAATCCCGTTTGAAATAAATTTATCAGATCACAGCTTGAGATAGAAAAGGAAGTGTTTTGAAAGCTAGAATTGAAGACTCAGTCAGTGAGTGCACCAGGCTTCAGTTGCTATGACCACACAGAGAGATCAGATTTGGCCTGGCTGATAAGGAATAAGCTGTGGATTTTGTAAATTGGATTTCTTCATCTGTATCAAGACAAGTATATTTGTTTATTCTTCTCCCCACCTTGACATCAAAGTCTACAGATGTGCACACTCTTGCAGTGTTTATAACACAACAAAATTATTGCTCACATTGTTTGAAAAAGCCATCTTGCAATATGATTTATCTTTTGCAATGAAGATCAGTCTTCTGTGTAGAATCTACCTCCCCTTAGAAGCAATACTGAGTAATGTTTCTGAGTCACATTTCATCTTCAAATTAACTGTAACAGTTTTGGTCGCGTGGGAATATCTTCCAGTTATACCTCTATGAAAAGACCCAGACCCACTGTAGGGATTTCAGAAGACAAATTTCAGTTGAAAATGCATTTTAAGTTATTATTGTCATGTTTGTTCTGAGGCCAACTATGTTTTATTAAACAAATAAATTTACAGAAGTGCAGTGTGCTTATCAAGGTTGCTGCCTTCTAACATCTTTGAACACTGACCAGAAATAGGGGCAGGACCTTGTGCATGACCAACAATGTGTAGTTGAAAGGTCTACAGGCCATTTCCAGGACACTCTCTTTCATTTCTCAGACTCCACTCCTCAGAATCCACACACTGGTACAGGATGTCTCTTCCCTCCATCATCTCCTCCCCTCTAGTGGCTGTTTCTCCTCTTTCTCACTGCTTTAACACATCTGTGCATCTCATATTTGGTGTACAGTACTGTTGTCTTTGATCAGATACTTAAAGGTGAATATTATTGAGAGTTTTCACATCTGTAATTTAACACAGTTATTTGTTAAAAATGCTCATTTTAGGCTGGTTTTGTGAATTATTTATTGAAGTGTAAAACTAAATAGACAATCTAAATAGGAATTTCAAGAAAATATCTAGAAATGCATTAATTATTTTTCGAGTAATATTTCAAGTAAAAATATATGAATTTTTTTTCTACTGCAGTAATTAGCAGTTAGAGTATCTCAAGGTACTTTTTTCCTATTATGAGAAATACTGAGTTAGGAGCGAATACAAACAGGAGGAACCAAGCTTCTCTTTTAGTCTCAGATTCTTTTTCACATGTCACCTTTGTATTGAAATGCATTATCAAAACAAGACCTTCTGCAGCAAAAAGGAATCTCAAACATCTCATTTGGCCTTTCTGGCTCAAAGCGTCCTTAGAAGTTTATTTATCTAAGATAAGGTTACATTGTCGAAACTATCCTGTCAATTAGCAATAATATTTGACTTCAGGTGTATTATTCTTCAAAAGAATTTTGTCAATGATAGGGCTTGTAACTGATTTTCTAGAGAGCAGGGAAGGTATGATGGCTATAATCACATGTATCAATTAGCTATATCTTGCTCAGAGTTCTTGTGAAATAAAGTGCAGAATAGCCTATTTAATTAGAAGAGGAAAAAATTAAACTGCATTTTATACTAGCTTCAAGGAGAAAACACAAGGTAAGAATATTCCATTTTGATTTTCAGTGAGGTTTGAGAAGCTGGCTCATCACTGATTGCTCACTCCACTGTAAAATGTTTGTAAAGCTGAAGACAAATGACCTGAATTCTATTTTCATGTAGGGTTTGGGGTTTTTTAACTCTGTTATCCTAATCCATCTAGGAAAGATCTCAAGCACTAAGACAAACAACTTTCTGTGAAGCATCTCCCCCAGATTTGCGGATTTGCTACGCTGGTCTTTTCCAACTTCTTGCAGTTGTGATGATCACAAATTTTAATGAGAGAAAGACTAAGAATTATGTGTTTGAGGCCTTGGTCTCATGGCTGCGGATGTGTCCCTTCACACCCTTTCTCCTCCAGCTGCAGAATTGCCATGTGGCCTTTCTTCCCCCAGTATGAGCAAAACAGATTTCTGGCACCACAGGCTTGCTGCCTGCTCATCTGCCTGCCCATGAAAGACTCAGTGGATGAATGTGGCATCAGGTACCACAGGTGCCTTGGACCAGCACTGCATAAAATTGGTTCCTGTGGAATGTGGCCTTTCTGTCACCTGGCTTTCATGCTGGGGACAGGGTTCCAGAGCACCTTTCAGATTTGGCCAGCAGCCAGCTCTTGGTCTGCAGCAGCAGATGTCCCTTAGCCCTTTGTCGTGACTCAGCTGTGGCTTGTGGCTGCTCAGAGCTGCAGCCAGGATGGGTGCTGGAATGCTGGAATGTGCAATTCTGCCATGGCAGCTGGCAAGCCCTGGTCAGTCATGCCTGTGTGGGGAGCTGCCGAGCTCTGAGCTGTGGCTGGTCTCCTCTGTGAGCAGCTGGCACCCGAGGGGAGGCCAAGAGCTGGGCATGGTTCATGGCTTTGCTTCAGGAAACCCTGAGTCTGGGGAGCAGCGCTTGGGGCAGGGTGAGCAGCAACCTCTGCATGGCTCACCACAGCCACCTCCTCAGCTGGAGAGCTGAAAGGGCTGCCACAGTGAGCAGCTGCAACAGCTCCAAAGGAAGAAAGAAGACTCTGCATGGGAACAGCGTGGCTTGAGCTGGAAGGCAGAAGGCCAGTGACAGTGGTTTTGGGGAGCTATGCTAGGGCTGCTGGTTTTGGGAAAGCAGCGGAGGGGCCAGGGGGTAGGAAGAAAGAGTGGAGCCATGAGATGGAGCTGAATGTGTGTGAGGAGCTGAGGAAATCTCAGCAAGGGGATTCTAGGGCAAGAGATGGGTGAATAGGTCAAGATTAGAGGTCCCAGACAGAGGTACTCCTACAGAGGAGAGGACATGGCTTCTGTGGGTAGGTGGAAAGCAAGAAACTTGCAGACACATCTTGAGCTCAGAGACATCCTCTGCAGAAGCTCAGGGCGGAGAGTAGAGACCCCTTGCAGGCCCTGCAGAGACAGGGAGACCCTTGGTGAGTTTAATCTCTTCGGCAAACACCTCAAATATATACTATTAACAAAAGAAGCTATGAGTCTCTCAGTGACTTGCAGCAGTGAGCAGAGCTCTATACCACTTTGGATAACCTGTTTTAATTGGCCATGCTGTATTTAGCAGATGAGTGAACTGAAAACAATGACAAAAAGTAGCAGTTGCAAAAATCATGTCTATAAATTTGCCTGCCACAAAGACATCTGCATTCTTGAATGCCAGATGCTCACTGGGTCCTGAGTAATTCTGCTGAGCTGATGCACAAATGCTTACAGGGTGTGTTGACTCTCAGCTGGTAATCAAGATAGTGGAGGGCTGCCAAGAGGTATGTTGTTCGTTAAGAGTATGACACTCACAGCCTTCAAAACAACGAACCTTGAATCTCCTTTAAAAACAAAAGACAGAAGTAACATATTTTGGTAACTTTGGACTGAAATTTTGATCATTCCTCTGTGGCTTGAGAAACTTGATTACAAAAGCAGTGACCTTGCATAGGGTGTCCAGAGTTGTGCAATAGAGTCTTGTGGTTATATGTGAAGTCTCAGCTTGGTTTTACTCGTGTTTTCCTTATTATACCATGTATGTCATTCAGCAACATATGTATATCTTTGTTTTGATTAAATTAATGCTGTTTTTGGAGGTATGGCCCATTCTTACCTGGATATAATGTGGAAGTGTGGAAAGGGATGGACAGAGGAATGATCAGCCCCACTGCACAAAAATCTTGAGCCAGAATTCAGAAAAAAATCATGCAACTGTCTGTGAGAAATAAACCACCAAACCAAAACCAAACTTCTGAGTTACCATTCTCTTATCAGCCTTTTTTAAAGTCTTATGGTTTGCTTGTTTCATATTTTCCTGCTCTGTATACTGAGGAAAGCCAGAAAATCACTTTCTAAGGGGAAGAACAAAGGTAGGAAACTCAACAACTAGATTTGTGCAACTGAACAGTCTTTCAGTAGAAAACACAAATGTTTTAACACATTATAATATTACAAGGGCTAACAGGATAATAACCCATTCAGATTAAGAACTAAATACTCAATTACACTTCTAAGAAAGTGATAGGTATCTTTCTCAGTGAAGGCAACTTTTGTAAAACTTCAAGCTTTCACTCCCATTTTATAAAAATAATGGCCTAACTTAGCAAAATGCTGCTTCCTTCTGGGTCATTCTAAGGGATTGCCCTCCAGCTGGAGACTCTTAGAATCCAGGGTAAACTGCCAATGTTCTCTTTGTGATCTGCTAGGAAGGAGAAGGCTGCAATGCCAGCTCTGAACTAATTAGTAAACCATCAGCATCAATCCAGCATCATCCCATCTTAAATAACTTCTTTCAAGAAGATGCCCAGTGAATGTGAGCTTGTGGTCTGCTGAAGGATTCCTCGGAAGGTACACAGGCAGTGTTGTCTTCCTCCTACAGTAGTCTTGCTGACCCAGAGGAGGTGAATCCGGCCCGAAGTCAGAAAACTGATCATTCATAACCAGGTTTGAGGGGACATACACAAAACTGATGTCTTTAGCTTCCATTTGGACTGACTTCTTTTTCCCCCCAAAACACTTTCTGGAATAAAGGATAGAAAAAGTGGCTAATTTTGTCTTGGTTATACAGTACCAAAAGACAGTAGATCATAATATATTAATCTTCCTCAAGGTCTCATTCTTAATCAAGACCTCTGTTAATTACGTCATCAAAATTTGCCCAGTTGAGACTGTAGATACATCTGCTATAAATCCTTCTGCTATAAATACTTGCAGAGCAGCTTGAGGCTGACATAGCATTGTTCCAAATCAATTTTTAAGCTGAAAAATGTACTTTTTATTAAAAGGTTGAGAAACAGTAGATTCCTGTTCATCAGTAAATGTAATGAGTAAAGTATGTAGAACTAATTATAGTAGAGCATTTATTACAAAGCAACTGTTAAAAATCTGGAGAAAGAATAGAAATTAATTACGTAGACACAATTTAAAATAGTTTCTAGTAAATAAGCATGGAAAAAAACCCTCAAGCTAAAACATCTTTTGCTGTTTAGAGGCAGATAATCCATTCTTAGTCCAGTGCACAAATTTGATTTACAGTGCATTTCAAAATATTTATCTTCTTTTTAGGGTTTCCATCACTGCCTAAGCCAATAGTCTGCTGTGTTTGAAAATGTCTGGGCAGTAATTGTAATTGTTTTTAAAGCTATTTTGGAAAATAGTGAGCTTTGCTGCATTTTGTAGATTTAAGGAATGTAATTATAAACATTGTATATATAATCCAAGTGACCTGCTGGCTTCAGAAGCTCAGACCCATAGAAAAAAACTTTAACGACTGCAAAATGTTTGTTTAATTTTTGTTCTGCAGTTGGTCAGTGCTAGGTGAATTATGTTATAGCCAGTTTGGCAATAATATGATTAAATAACAATTCCATATAAGTACATAACAGCGTTGAAGTAAACATACAAGGAAAAGAAAGATTTTTTCTTCGTGGATAATCTGACCCATTTTCATGTGTCAGTATTTGATGAAGTACAGTGGTGATATGATGGTATCTGGGTACTCCTGTGATTCATCCAAAATTGTTAACAAACAGTTATGTCTGAAAACTCAACACAAGGTAATACATCTTAGAAACTTATACGTAAATAAGTTAGATAAAGAGCTGAGTTTTCTTCAGTGTTGTTCATTACAAACTGATAGAGATCTTTCCCTAATGATTTTGTCTCCTTTTTCTTCTATTTAGGAAGAAACCTACATGAGGTTCTGGACTGAATATACTTTTCTGATAGGCATCTGTTGAAGAAGTGCTAGGATGAGGAGACTTGAAGAATATGTTGGAATTTTAGTTCCAATTAAAAAAAAAAAGCACAAACAGCATTTCTGACAGAACTAAAATTACAAGTCAGTCTCTAAAAAGATGTTGGCAGTCTTCTATAAAAATATATATATGCACTAGGAAAAATACTCACAAAACATTCTTTGGGGAAACAACTTTGAAATAAAATTTTTCACCATGACCCATACACTGCATATCTAACATGCAATTGCAGTCTATTTTCAGCACAAAAGTATTAAAACCAGTTAAGGTCTCATTTCAGTTAAGCCTCACTCTGTTCTTTATTGTACCTTGATGCACTTAACAGAAATCAGTTAATGCTTCAGAAGGTTCAACAACACTCCCAAGATCACGTGTAAATGACCATATCCAAGCATGAAGTTATCTTTCCACTGAGAGTTGCATAAACTCTGCCTCCATGTTTTACATAACTCTGGGAACTTCCAGCTGTATTGGATGCTGCCTTGTCACAGGTACATTTTTCTGCAAAATTTTGTTAAAATTTTTTGGAAAGCAGCTTGGGAATGATTTTAGGACAAAGTTACTTATAAATTCTTTTTCGCGAACTGGCAGTCATATTTAAGCCTTAAAAGCTATAAGCACTTGATTCCATTTGTACCTGGAACAAAGTGCTAAATTATATACATTGCAGGTTTCTACATTTATTTGAAATTCCTCCTCTTTTCAGATTAGTTACAAGTTTCCTGTTGCTTAGCAAGAATCAATGCAGTGTCACAAGATGCATTTACACTGCTTTCTGGTTGGCGTAGAATAAATAAATATTTTTACAAATACCTGTTAACAGAAGTACTCACCTCAGAATGAGCTCATTTTAAATGCTCGTTTACCCATCCTGGGCTTTGTGCTGCCTGATACTTCTCAAGGTCAAATCAAAGAGTTTAGACTGGGTCACAGACTTGTTCCTATACCTGGACAGGGTTTTTTTAATCTCTGTTGTCATGTTCACCTCTGAATCTTACCTTCTCCCTAAGAAAAAACAAATCTCAAACCTGATGAACCTTTAGGATGTCTGAGCTCATCTTTGTGTTCTGTGTAATCCACAGCAGATCCTCTTTTAAATGTATTAAGAACTTGCTGTAGGCAAGCCATAATTCTTGCTCTTGTACCATGTTCCTCACATATAGAAGTTAGCAGAGACAGACACAGGGCAGTGATATCACAGCAAAGAGGGAATGCACTTGCTAAACTGATGCATAGATGAAATTGACTGGAAGAGTTTTGCAACAAAACTGCTGTTTCTGTTTAATGGCGCTCTGAGATACTACTTTTGTATGGCTAAGCTAAAAAGCATATGGAAATGAACTGATAATACATGTGAGGTGCAGTTCCATGTTTACTTAACTTATAAACTCTTCAGGGGTTGTACTCCAATAGTCTCTCCGATGTGTTACTGCCTGGTTTGGTTCTGTCATTGCAGCTGTCTAAAAGGCCATATACAGATAGAGTGTGTACAAACAGTCAAGTACTTGCACATTTGCAAATCAGAGACTCCAAAATTCTTGTGGAACAAAAGTAGAACATCAGTCATACTCCAGCTAGGCATTGGAAATACAGGTTTGAAAAAGTTTTGAAACCATTTGTGAAACTTTTGCTGAGAATTTTGAGAAACCATTCGTCCTAGGTAACCTCAGGCACTTTCTAAAACTGATAAAAGTAGCTGCCAGGCTGTAAACTGGGTTTATTCACACTCCTCCATTTCCTCTCAAATCTGCCTCTGGGTGCTTGTCCCTGTTGGGAGGCTTCTGAGGGGGAGGTTACAGAAGGTCGTTGATGTGTTCTTTGATGTTTCCTTTGAGGTTTGGAAGGGCGTTTATGGCATCGGTGTTGGAGCAATTCTGTCTGAAGGAAGGGAAAACTCTCGATGATGTTCCTGGGACTTGAGGTTTGAGCATACAGTTCTAGTGAATAGGAAGTTGCTACCAAGAGTTCTTCAAGATGTCTTTGTGGTGTTATCATTAGCTAATTTCTTGAAGTGATAAAGTGGTCCACACAGATTTCACAGGGGATGCCTGATCTGGAGCTGGGAAAAGCAGCAAACCCATTTAGGTTATGGGGATTTGTGTGGAGCAAGTTATCACATGTACTCAATTCTAGACATTCTGTTTTACTCAATAAGTTGTATGAGGACAATTAGGAAGATATAAAGGCAGGTCCCAGGCTGGCCATGGTGTTCCAGAGTCCTGTAATATATGTTTTCTCTCTCTATCTACATATTTCATAATTTTAATACTGTGTATGTAATTTTAACAGTTATTCTCTTATCCTGTGGGACATTCAATAGAGGGTAAGATATACAGGATGGTTGCTGTTTGTAACTCCTTTTGAAGGTTGGAAGAAAAAGTTCTTTATCATTGATGGAGATCAACAGTTTTTCCCTAGCAAGTTAATTGTTTTTCAGATCTCTGCTTAAAACAAACTGGCAGTAAAATAGGCTTGATCTGATCCTGTAGTACTGGGAACCCATAACTGCCTGCCACTGTCAGAATTTCCCATTCTTAACTGCCCATAACTGGAGCCTGCCACCAGTCAGAACTTCAGTGCTGCCAAACTCGGAGCAGATAACTCCTTTGGGACTACAATGACTTAGAGCTGAGTCTTGGTTTTCAGGTAGTTAATTCAGTTTTACTGATGTTCCTTGCAGGATGACAAGGGAGGTCACATCACTGATGCGAGAGGGAGCAAGCATTTGGTGTCTGGTAATTAGGTGAAAATCCACCTTTCAGAGGTTGTAGATCATGCAGACATTAGCAAAGCAGCAATAAATAGAGATTTCGTCTGAATAACCAGGTTTGATGATCCTTTCAGAAGATAAAGTCATTCTGACTGATCCTTTGGTTTGAAATCAAGCAGTGCTCTGGCATGTGTGCACATTAAAAGGCAATTCTAATGGTCATCACTCAAATCTGTTAGTCTGAGTTATATCTGCATTTGTGTGATTAGCTATTTTGAGCCCTATTAGGACAAAAAGAGAAAAAAACCTCTATTAATACTCTGCTTTTACATAGATACTGAAAGACCAGTAGCGTAAATGTTGCTAGGTTTAGTCACAGTTGTATTCTTAGTATTCAAAGAATTATAGATGCTACAAGCCCAATTGGTAAAAAACCTGTGAAATGTCTAAAGTTTCTGTCTTGCTGAGTTGCTGATCACTTGAGGAACAGGGTGTTATAAAAGAGAAATCTATTAATCATAATAAAAAGGCATTGCTAATGGTCAAACTTATGCTATGTAAGTTAGAAAAGAACAATTACAGTTTCCCTTTTCCTTATCTCAGGGAATTTTAGACCAAAGGCGGTGAAATGAGATTCCCCTCCTTACATGTTTATAATGTGTTCATTGGCTTCTCTATTAAGATAAAACCAAAAATCTTTTGGTGTTATATTTACTGAATTTATAGTGTGTTATTGAACTCTGTCTTATTTTAAAAGCAGTAGAAGAAATTGAAGTCCCTACTGTTTGTGCCAGAACTTGTGAAAGAAGTAGAAAAAAGTTAAACACTTGGCTCTAATCAGACTCTCTGTGTCCAAGTGAGGTTTCACTTGAAACCCACAGTCAGAATGTATACTTATCCCGTCTAATGCTACTTATCATCATGTATCTGTCGCTTGCTATGTGATATCGAAACAGGCAGAAGCTTTCTGAAAAGATCAAGCTAAACCTAAGACAAGCTCAGGAAAAACACAGCTCAGAGCGTATTCAAAATATAAGTCTTTTAAGATCAGCTGAGCAAAGAAGAAGTAGTATGAGAGAAAAAAAAAGAAACGTGCAAAACCAGATGTAACTGCTTTATCTTCACTTTTGTACTGCTTTATCTTCACTTTACTTCCTGTTTTCCAACTGTGCTTTTGCAACTGTCAAGATCATTGCAGCTTTAGACTGCCAGGATAAATGGAAAGCTTAAGCTACAGGTAGTAATTTTCTAGATATCCTACAATTGAATAGCATCCTTAAAAATTATATATTTTTTTCAAATTCTTTGCCTATTTCTTTCTAAATCAAAGTGTTAGGCTGCGTGACAAAACACACAAGAAGGAGCTCAGAAGAGACCATGACAGGACAGGGAGGCTGCCAAGCCCATCAGAGGAGCCAACAGCTTACTCAATGCCCATTTGCACACAAGAAGCCAAATCAAGGGCTTCTGAGAAATGAACACCTTGTCTGGTCCCTCCCGAAAAATAGAAAAAATTAAGTGGCAGGGGAGCACCTTGTGTGTAGGGAGTACTCTCACAGGGTGTTTGATACAACTTTCCATGATCAGATATGGAAGACTGAAAAACAAGACATTCCTGGAGCATTCTTAATAAAGGGAATATCTGCATTCTTAATAAGCTTCTGCTAATTTTTTAGTTTAAATTGGAAATAAAATTTTATTTCAGAGCAGTGAAAACCCGACAAAGGTGTGTCTTCAGCTGCAGCCTCATAAAAAGGTGGTTCCCTTGCAAGATGAAATCTGTTTGAATGTGATTCTTGGGAACAGATTCATCGGGCCTCCACCTAAGTGGTTACAGGCCTATGAAGTGTTCTACTTCAGTGTTCCATCTACGAGCCTGTAACTAGATTTTGTACAGCCTTTGATCAACTGCTGTGGCCTTGGTAGTAAGCTAGTAAAAAACATGTCACAAAAATTTAGGTGGGATTTAATTTCTGTAAGTTTGGGCTAGCCTTATGTCTTTTTAACCTTTGGCTTCTAATTTGGGGGAAACAAGCTGGGCAGATATGCTAAGGAAAAGTACAAGGAAGCAGCAATATTATTACTCAACTTGTAAACAAGAGACTAAAATTTGATCAAATTATTTTGATTTTATTTCTCCTTACCTTTCAACTCATATATGCAGATACTATTTTGAACATTTTGTTTACCTTGAATGAATATTAATACTTCTATAACATACTACGTTGTATAATAAAACAAGGCATATTTTGGAACTGGACATATTAAATGATCTATCTACGATATATTTTAGAACTGTTCTCCATAAGTTAAACCAGAAGGGTTGCTGATATTGCCAACATGGAGAAAGTTACCGTTTAAGGAGCATTCATTGAAACACAGCTTTCTACATTCAGAATTAGGAATTTCATCTACTTGTTTACAACATTTCCCCCTTAAACCTTGAGGAAGGTAGACAGGCCACTGTCAGACATAGACCTGTAGTTTTTTGAGGAAGGAGAGGGAAGAAAAACAGAGTTCATTGCAACCCTATTATCCAGACATTTACCTCCTTGAACTGACATCTAAAGATAAAACACAGTCCTGTGAATAAAAGCAGTTATCAAAGCATGCAAAATTGAGAGGTGAAGTACCATACCTTAGTCAAGGATCCTTTGTACTAATTTCTTATACCATCAAAATTGAAGAACTCACCTGTACTGCAATCTAAGTAAACAATCAATCTGACCATCCCCCAGCCTGTGTTGATAGTGGGGGTTGCCCCAGCCCAGGTGAAAAACCTTGCACTTGGTCTTGTTGAACCTCCTGAGGTTCATGGGGACCCATTTCTCCAGGTTGTCCAGGTCCCTCTGGATGACATCCCATCACTCGGGTATTTCAGTCACACCACTCAGCTTGGTGTCATCTGCAAACTTGCTGAGACTGCACTTGGTCTCTTCATCTATGTCATTAAAGAAGATATCAAACTGTAGTATCAAATATTACAAGCCCCTGGGGGACACCAGTTATCACTGATCTTCATTTGGACTGTTGACCAATGCCCTCTGCAGGTCACCATCCAGCTTGTCCATCTAACTGTCCACCCATCAAATCCATTTCTCTCCAATTTAGAGGGAAACAATGGCAAGGTGAGGCTGACAGTTCAGTAGTTCCCAGGACCTCATTCACCTTTTTAAAAAAATGTGTGCAATGTTTCCCGGACTCCAGCAATAGAAGAGTCAAGAAAGGTGTGAAGTGTAAAGTAAGAAGGAGAAGAAACCAAACAGCTCATTTTAAGATTAATCCATGTAGGAAACCCACGATTTGTCTGTGAAGAGGAGAAAAATCACAATCTAATTGTTGAGTGTTTTGCAAGGATTTTGGATCATAGTAGCCTGAAGCCTTGAGGTCAAACTAGAATCAGCTGAAGGCACTTTATAACAAAGGAAGAGGAAAAAAGAATAAAATCTGTAATTGACCTTGTAATTAACTGTCAGCTTTTGTAATAAAGATCTCTGTATTTTACAGACCACAAAGAAAGAATGTACTTTCTGTCCGGAGAAATGGGCTTTAATGCAAATGGCTGAGGTCCTTCTATTTGCCATTAATTTTCTAAACAGCTTTACATTTTAAAAAGTTTTAAAGACTTGTCCTGTGAAACCTTAGAAAATAAACAGGCCTATAACTATTATTTCCTTCATGTGAGCTATTTCATTAATGAAGTTCTAAAGATGGAAAAATGTAAATGTTGTTTCAGGTGTTTAAGACAAAGAAGACTATATTAGATATTTTAGAAATTCAAAAGCTTTGCACAAAATAAGAAAAAATGGCCTCTATCTCATCTTCCTCTAACACTGTATTTGCTAATGACAGTATAAAAATAAAAAATAATAAGATATAAAAATAGTAATGNNNATAAAAATAGTAATGTATAAATAATAGTAATAATTCCACAGAATTGCTGTTGTTTTTCTACTTTTGAAATTGAATTAGTTACTAACCAGGATGACAGTGCTAACAGAAAAACTGTTTGGAATTCTGGATTCTGTTGTTAAAAAAACTCAGCCTTTTAAAACAGGTCCTTAATGCAATGTATAGGAGTTTTGCACATAGAGCCAAATACATTCTGTAGCTTTATCTGCTCTGCTACTTCTGATACTAGAACTGTTGATGAAGTAACAAGCAAATCGACATCTAAACCTCACGTATGGTCTGTGCTTTTAAAAATTATGCTAAATAAATTATTTCCTTCTTTCCTTCTTTCCTTCTTTCTTTCTTTCCTTCTTTCTTTCTTTCCTTCTTTCTTTCCTTCTTTCTCTCCCATGTAGCATTGTATGGCATTGTATAGTGTTTACTAAAATGAAAGTGTTATGCAGAGAAAGGTCCAGAGAAAATGCTCCAGATTATCACTTATCAGCCTTGACTATGAAAACAGACACTTCTTTCTGCGGTTATGGCTTTGTTCAAATATTTCTCCCAGTGTTTTTGGCCAAGCAGAGTGCTTTCAGAAGACAGCCTTTTGTACTTCATGTGCAGCCTTGATTCACCCTCCAAGTCTCAAACATACAGAATGGGGCAGAGGTCATTAATGAAAAATTGTTTTGTGATCATTGAAGTATGCAACATAACATCATGGACAGATGAAGGGAGGGAGGATTGCAGACTCATAGGGAGTGTCCTGAGGTTTAGGCTCTCCCTGCTGAAATGCTGTTACTTCCCTCAGTTTTAGGAATTGCCACGTTCACAGGAAAGGAATGTGGTGGTGTTTAGTCTCTTAGACTGGAATCAACATTTACACAAGAAAATGTTAGACAAGTAAGTAAATAGCTATTTACCCAGCCTCAGGATTAACTCCATAGTTACAACATCAACTTAGACGAACTCCTGAAGGATCTTTCCCTTTCATTTGGTGAAGAATTTCATACTTCACATGAAGACTAAGACTCAGTCCTCCCAAATTCTGTCTTGGATATAAAATTATACATGTGATACTGAATTTACCCTGAGGTTTTGCTCAGATTCAGTCTTCTCTCTTACTAAGAACAATCAGAATTGCATGTCACTTGTGCCTGGGGCTTGTTCACAACCCCTACCTTGGGAAAGGTTCAGACTCCCAACAGTAAGCAGAAATTTTAATGGTTGTCCTACTGCTAAAATATATACAAAATGTTACGCTGTTGTCAGAGAAATGTTGGAAGGATTTGGTTCTAAGCTTGTGTAAAATTGCTTTGTGAACTGAAACCTATTTTCCAAATTGGCAAACTGAGAATTTAAAAAGCATGCACAAATTATTGCTAGTTCTTATCTGAAACTAGACAGGATAGTTTTAAGACACTTTCTGAACAGCAATAATTTTGCAGAGAATATTACTAGCCTTGGCTCCGAGAAGCGCCTTTGTAAAAGACTGTAAAAGATTTTGTAAAATATGTCCTTTCAGCTCCCTTCCCTATTAGATCTGACCTGACCATACATAAACAGGTAGCTGAATGAATGTTGCCTAAGCAGGTCTTAGTTTCATATCTTTGTTACTCTTGGGTGATTGATTTTGGAAATCATACTGCTTTCTCCAAGGTGCTTTTTTCATTCAAAATAGGCTGAAATTTTTGACCTATCAAAGCAAGCACTTTGAAGCAAGCAAGTAATTGGCAGCAATAATGGGTTGCTGTCCTCTATGTGGGTCTTGGATGTTTTGACAGTGGTTTTCATAAATCTAGAACAAGGAAGTCTAAAATGACCATTTTCACTAAGATCATGGGTTTTTAAGCTCTCTGGTTTTTTTTCCTCTATCCTTTTTTCCTAAGAAACAACTAGATCATTTTGACTGGCACATTAAGTATGGCCTGCTTGCCTGCAGAGGCTGCTCCTCCCAAGATCTCAGATTGCATTACTGTCTTACAAAACCCTGACAAATTGTCAAGGAGTGTGTCTTTACCTCTTACAGACAGGGACACAAAATAAAAGTTAGTCTTCTATTACTAGCATTAGCATAAATTCTGTGGAAGTGCTACAGAGCTTAATCTTGTGCTTAATCTTGCTATTTAATATATTGCAAGTAGGCATCCTTGGGGTTTTTTTGTAGTTAAACAGTAAAAAGTTAAGAAATGCAGGATTTAAACTTGCTAACTACTAAGCGGAGTTTATCATTTGAGGCTCAATAGTGTGCTAAATGCACAGTATGGCTTTTCATTCAGAGCTGGCACATGTCCTGCTGGCTGTTTGGGTGGAATTTTCATGTGCCTGCCTGCAAAATGCCAAGTAAACAAATACTATGGGGGGAATTTCCAAGAATATGTAATGGCTAGATGCACAAGAGCATGTTGTGTTAGAGTAATGGGATATCTCCCTTAGTGGCATATGCCTTCATCCCTTGTTTAAGGTATCCTATAGCTTGGTGTTTGGGGAAAAAAAAAAAGAGAAAAAGCATAGGTGAGGCATAGGTTCTAAGCCTCAGGACAGACATAAGTACATGCAGCCTGGTCTCCACGTACTGGGTGTTGGTCATTGTTGTGGAGCAGAATAAACTACATGAGCAACACGGCTGATTTGTTAAAACTTGTGCAGCAGCAACCTTGAAGCTGATCACAGGTCATGAACCAAGTCCAAGAAGATGAAACATTGCATCCTGTTCATGTATGCAGTGTAAACGCAGCACACTCAGCTCATGAGGCAAGCACAGTAATATGTAACAGATACTGTTAATTGGAGCATCTTATCACAGCTTTGAAAAGTATAAATATATGCTCTTGAAACCAATAAAGGTCTTTGCATTAACACTGTAGAATCCATGCCTTATTCTGCCATCAGGTCACAATCACAGAGTAGGAGGTAATGATGATATTTCTTTTGTGTCTTGTCTGGAAATACAAGTGGCCTGAGTGCATATACCCACCAGTGTGAAAAAGTCAATACCTGTATTCTGCAATTAAGGATTAACCTAGTCCACCCATGCTTAATACAGCTAAAGTGGTATGCATTCAGGTGCATACCTAAATCTAAGTTAGTTTCTTAGTAATTGTAGTTATTTACAGACATAGGTAGAGAAGCTTAAGAACAAGGTTTTCATTGGTATCTAAATGGATGCGAGTCTTGAGCCTCCTTATGAGCTTAACATATTGACTTCCCCCATCCTGATAGTAACCAAAAATACTTCTTTGTTTGCCCAAAGGCCAGCCTTAAATAATTTTCCTGTGCTTATGCTAATTAAGTAAAATTATGAATTTAAAAAAATCCTTTTTAATGTATTTGTGAACTGAATGTTCTTGCAAAACTTACGCTGCATTTAAATAGTATCAGAAACTGTTTTAAGAGGGATGACTGCTGAGGATAAGCATTGATTTTGGTGGGTTTTGACTAGCTAGAATATAGTAACTGAGTGTTTGGAGGTTTTTTAACTATCTTCCAAGTTTCTCTTAGCTTCTCTTCCCTCTGGGGTAAGCTATGCCCTTTGGAAGCTTGGAAAGGAACAAAAAGATTTGGTGCATGTTTATGCAAAACAACTCAGTTAATAGCTGAAGGGGATAGTTCTATAAAAGTGGCATGATTTACAAAGCACGAGGTCAGCCTGGAGTTTTTGAAGCCTTAAGAAATGTATGATTACAGTGCACCATATGTGATCAGAGATAGCATAGTTTGCATCTGCAGTTGCTTTTTCAACCTTTGTACTCTGAGCAATTGATTGCTCAGAGGCCCCTGAGGCTATCCAAGATGATATGGTCTGACCCGCTAAAATGAAGAATAAAAATATAAGGTAAAAACAAAAAACCCCCCAAAACCCCCACCAACCAACCAACCAACCAACCAACCAATAACCAAACCAAAACCAAAACCAAAACCAAAACCAAAAAGTAGTCTAGGCAGAGAAAGTGTGTCAAAAGTTGAGTTAGAAGCTATTCTGTGTTGAGTCAAAAAACATCACAACTCTAATTTGGTTTTGATTTTATTGTATATAACTAGCAAATGGTCCATATGGCTGTGTAGCACTTGTAACATCAGCTGTGTTAATTACTATGTTCAGTCAATGTTTACAAAGGCTGTAAGAAAATGGTAGTAATAAAGAGTGGAAAGACAGTTCATAGGTTCTTAGCTTCCAGCAAGGTTAACTGTGTAGTTTAGAATACACAGATACTGAATGACAATTAATGATGATGACAATTCAGAATAGTGCTACCTAGAGCTCGCCTTATAAAATATTGGAGATGCTAAGATGGCTATTTTTATTGTTTCTCTTCTCACAATTTTTGCGTTTAAACATTAGTTTTATTGAACTTCCAGCACTGCTGTTGTCCATCTGCCCTGACTTTCCTAATTCAGCGCACTTCATCTTTTTTTCCAAATGTGCTTTTGCTATCCTATGGTAAATACAGTTCTGCTGAATTTGTGTGTTAATTGGTATATGACCTTGTATGAAAGTCTTGCTGTGATCTTGGTACACAGATTTAGTACACAGATTTTTGAAGCATTTTTAGAAGACAAAAAACAAAAAAAAAGTGGTTCCAAATTTCAATTTGTTGGTGCTTGTACAGGCATTTTTTGGTAGCATGGTAAAGCTTTCATTGCTTTTGGTTTTATTTTCCTCGGTGAATCCAGCTCTTTCTATTCACTGCTGCTATCAAAGGCTAGGCTGCACAGTGCTTTGATTAACCTGGTTTAGTGGGCAGCATCCCTGTCATAGAACCTCAGCACCTTCCTGACTTTTAAGGTCCCTTCCAACCCAAACCACTCTATGATTCTATGATGTACATATTTTAAGCTCATGTTGGTTTTCTGGTGATCAGAAATGTTTTCCATAACAAGAAGCTGACATGATGATTAGGGCAGTTAGAAGTGCCACTTAATGAACTAAACATCTCACTGAAACTAAAAATAGCGGTATTTCTTTAATTGTTGCACACTGATGAAGTGTGCGAGTCTTTTAACATCACTTCCCACAGAAATTCTTCCCTCCTCTAGAAAAGATAAATTGTGTGACAAACTCTGGACAATAGTGTGCACAGTCTTGCTGATAAGATGAGTGAAGGCCTTTACAATAAGTGTAAAGGCTGTTTTGTGGCTCTGGCTCTTCCTGTGATTACGGCTATGCTTTTCTAAGCTTCATCTTGTTCTTCTGTTTTGAAAAAATATTTTCCATGGTTATGTAGTACTTTTCTCCACCAGTAATGTGAAGTGGTATGAAAGAAGATCTTTAAAGAAGTTAGTGGACTAATTGACTACCTCAATCTCAGCTCCATGTGCCAAATCACATTATGTCAAGAAATTTGGTGTTTGGACTATTTTCAAATTTAGCAGCTCAAATTTTGTTCTCAAGAGTCTAAATGCACAAATAGAGAACTGTAAGTATATATTTCTGACCTCCTGATGATAGATATCCTTCAATTACTGAGGTTAGTAAATTGTTATAAACAGAAAGTACAAATTAGTAATACAAACTAATGCCCACCAGAGTAAACCAACAGTGTAATTGAGAGGAATTAATTTGGTGAAGTGCTCTGGGAGAGAAAGGGAAGGGATTGCACACATCCACTTACTGCTTTTAGTCTTTTGACCTTAAAGAAATTAGTCTCTTTAATTTTTCCCCCTTTTATCTCACTTTGACCATACAAATTGCGCTGTCTGCCTTTATAAAAGTGCTTCCTTATTAAAGACACTTCTGAAAGTGTCCTTTCAACATTGAGTTGTGACTCATATGTCTTTCAGTTGTGTTCTGCAGCTGCTCTGTAATCTCTAAGCACTATTTGTGTGTCTTCATGGCTTGTAGCACTTTTGAAATTTCTCTTAAGTGGTCAGATGTATCTGCTGGGTTATTCAATTAACTTCTGCTTTTGTGAGGTTGGAGCCTGCCACTGGAGTGAACACATTTATGCTGTACTGACTGATGCAGCTGTCTGTGATAGGTGCTTTATCAGGACAAACTGCTCTCTCCAACTAAAAATGCCCTGTGACAATCAGCAGGAACAGAGATATGGGATATCTTCTTGCCTTAAGCACAGATAAATGGCCTTTACTGCCTGTCCCCGTTTCTACCGTTAGGTGATCAATAGTAAAGGTGAACAGATATCCAAAGAAACAAAAAACAGGTTTTGCAAACGTGAGTTCCCATCTTCCCTTTCTCCTTACTATTTCCATATCTTGTATCAGTGTCACACAATTTTTTTGTATTTTCTAGTGAGCCCTTCCTATATCTGTGTCTACAGCTCAATGCATTGGTTCTCAGGCTTCTTCCTTCCTTCCTTCCTTCCNCTGTCATCAATCTTTTCTGTAAGGTTTACAGTTCTCCTCTCTTCCGCTGGGTATTTAAGTCATCTGGGTCTAGTGCTTTGTTGGCTTTCAGGAGTTCTAATTGCCTTCTTATCTGTTTTATGATGAGGGTAAATCTTTTCAACAATTCACTCCCCCAAGCCTAAGAAAACATACCTCAGTCCCTAGGATGCTTTCTTCTTTCTTTTTGTGTGGGCTGTCAAGAAAAAAAGTACGCCTGCAACATATTGACCATCTATCACCAGTTTCCTTCTTTGATCAGCTAGTGTTCCTCCTGTATAATTTCTTTTCGTTTTGATGGCATGCTTTTGTTCTTTCCTTGTTTTTGTTTTTTTTTACTTGGTTTTTGGTTTGTTTGTTTGTTTGTTTGGTTTGGTTTAATTTGATTTGGTTTTGGGGTTTGTTTTGTTTTGTTTTCTATTTGTTTGTTTGCTTAGTTGGTTGGGGTTTTTTGGAGGTTTTTTGTTTTGTTTTGTTTGTTTGTTTGTTTTTGTTTGGGCTTTTTGGGGGGGATTGGGGGTTTTTTTGTTATTTTGTTGTTTTTTTTGTTTTTTGGTGTTTTGGGGGTTTTTTCGCTGTCCTTTCTTAGTTGTTTTTCCATTTAGGAACTGTCTTAATTAATTATATGTTATAATTACTTTGGTTTCATCCCATATGTCTTATCCATTTATTCTCTGGGAAACACGAATTTCTGACAACCTACTCCCTTTCTCCCTTGTTGATTCTCCTTTTTTTCCCCCAGAATTTTATGCTATTTTATGTTTATTATGCATGTTTTTGACAAAATGGCACAAAAAGCACTGCTCATGTAACTAAATGTAGAAATATAAAATATTTCCTATAGTTATTTCAATAGCTCTAAATATGTAATTCCTTGCCAAGTGATTAAAATCTCTTTTTACTGACTGCCTAGCACTAAAAACCAAAAAGCTTATTGGTCCTATCACTATCCAAACAAACAGATAATCACATTGCTTGCAGTTTTCAAAGCTCTCACTGCACGTTCTAAATTTGTGTGTGGTGTGTTTGATATTGGTTGTTTGCAGTTGTTTTTCATGTGTGTGCTAACACCTTAGTGTCGGAGGGGGAACGGAATGAATATTGTCTGAGTGTAAATGTCTGAATCCAAAGGAATTGCACAGGAGACTGGGAAATGTGTAATCAATCTAAACAATCAGGTCCTATTTTGGCATACGAAAATGAAAAAAAGTAAAAGTAATGTAATGAAAAAGCATGTAAAGTAATGTAAAAGTATGAATCATAAAGGTTTAGTTACACTTGTCCTTTCACTCTGAGATCTATCAAATGATAATCTGCCATTTGCACATGAAACAAAGTTATTTGATTTTCAGCTACCTTCAGTAACACCTTCTCTTTCATAGATGTTTAGCATCTAGATTTATTTATTGCTTTTTAATTTTATTAAATTTATTTTATTGTTGCATTTACTTATTGCTATTCCAGCCCCTATTGCTATTTTTTGGGTAAAAGTTATATAGCCCAGGAGATTACATTAGTCCAGGAGAGACTGGCTGAAGTCACTGCACATGATTCCTGCACATGGAGGGAAGGAGTAGCTACTTGTTCAAAGAACCTGCAGAAATACCAAGAGACAGGAAGTAATGACTTCTTTGTTGTTTGTTGTTGTTTTGTATTGTTCAAAAGAACTTCTCCCTTCCCCAAAGGGCTAATGTCTTATTTATATCACTCTGAAGACTGTGATAATGAATGGGTTTCACTGATCTGGAGAGAAAGCCTATTATCTTGATTTGAGATTCCTAGTTTAAAAAGAAAAAGAACTTTGGGTTCTGACAGATTCGTTGTACGTCCATACTAAGTTTTGTGTTAAAGGGGCATCTTTTAATTCTCATATATTGCTAACAGTCTTTGTTTATGTTCTATGTCCTTTTTGAGTCATCTCCCATTTCCCAAATCCACTAGGGAAGCTGTAGAGGTTCTTTGTTTCGGATGGAGGGTGAAGGATTTTAAATGATCCCTTAAAAGGGGACCTTTCTGTCAGTGCTTGTGACTAAGCTGTACCTAATCTGAGCTCATAAGACAAGGTGGTCCTTTTCTTATCACTTGTTAACTGGGAGAAGTGACTGACCCCACCTTTCTACAGCCTTCTTTCAGGCAGGTGTAGGGAGTGATGAGGTTTCCCCTGAGCCTGCTTTTGTCCAGGATAAACACCCCCAGCTCCCTCAGCTGCTCCTCACAGCACTGCTGCTCCAGACCCTGCCCCAGCTCCGTTCCCTTCTCTGGACTCACTCCAGCCCCTCAGTGTCTTTCTTGCAGGGAGGGCCCAGAACTGGACACAGCACTCGAGGTGCGGCCTCAGCAGTGCCCAGGACAGGGGGACAATCCCTGCCCTGCTCCTGCTGGCCACACTAGTGCTGATCCAGGCCAGGATGCCATTGGCCTTCTTGGCCACCTGGGCACAGCCTGGCTCATGTTCAGCTGCTGTCACCAGCACCCCCAGGTCCTTTCCAGCCACTCTGTCCCAGCCTGTGGCACTGCCTGGGGTTGTTGTGACCCAAGGGCAGGACCCAGCACTGGGCCTTGTTGAACCTCACACCATTGGCCTCAGCCATGATCCAGCCTGCCCAGATCCCTCTGCAGAGCCTTCCTGCCCTCCAGCAGATCAATAACCCACCCAGCTTGGTGTCATGGATGAACTTAACTGAGGGTGTGCCTGATCATCAGTAAAGTGCTGGTTCCAGTACTGAGCTCTGGCTAACACCACCTGTGACTGGCCACCAGCTGGAGGTAACTCCATTTACCATCATTCTTGGGGCCCAGCCATCCAGGCAGTTTTTAACCCATGAGCTGAGCACCTGTCCAAGCCACGAGCAGCCAGTTTCTCCAGGGGACTGAGGGTGGGAGACCGTGTCAAAGGCTTTAGTAAAATCCAAGCAGACATCCACAGGCTTTTCTCATCCAGTAAGTGCGTCACTTCTAAAAATGTTTGTACATTTAGTTATTATAGTAGTGGTGCTAATCATAGTGCCCTGTTTTCTCCGATGCTTTTGACAGATGATTAATAAGTCTGTTGATGGGATCTTTATGGTCCAAAGAGGAGGGGGAGATGTTGGAGTCAGTAAGTCAGGAGTCTCTCTGAATTCTTCAGAGTCAAGTCAAAGCGCAGGGATGGAATTAAAGCCTTTGGATGATTGAAGTATGTTAAGCCACTCACACATAAGGCAGAGGTGAAAGTTTAGGTTTTAGCACAAGCGAGCAAGTAAGTAAGTAAGTAAGTAGATGAAATGAGTAAGTTAGTACATGGAATGAGTAAATGAGTAGATGGAGTAAGTAAGTAGGTGGAATAAGTTTTAAGTGCTTTTAGTGAATAAAGGTCTTGGATGCCAGAGAAGTAGTACATGTTCTAGTGAAGGTTGAAAAACAGTCTTATATTTTTCATAAAAAAAAGACTGCCATAGAAAGAGATCAGGTTTCTCAAGCACGACCTGCATTTCACAAAACCATGCTGGCTGGGACTGATCCCATGGTTGTCTGGCATGAGCTGCATGATCACACTCAAGATCATCTGCTCCATAACCTTCCCTGCCACCGAAGTCAGGCTGACAGGCCTGCAGTTCCCTGCATCTGCCTTCCAGACACTCCTGTTGACTAGCATCATACTTGCTAATTTCCAGTCAACTGGAAACCCCATGGTTCACCAGACTAACGGTAAATGATTGAAAGTGGCCAAAAGAAGAAACACAAGAAACCTATTCGAAAATAAGGAAGACCAAGGAGAAAGGAATTTTAGAGAAACTCTAAAAAGATAAAAGAAGAGAGAGATAATGAGAGAGAAATTGGGCTGGGTAATGAGTTTTATCCCCTCATAATTTTTCCTTTCCTTGTGCTACACATAATTCTAAATAGACCTTTTATGCTATAAAGAAGTCCAGTAATGACTCCAGAATAGAGAGCATGATGACAATTATTTTGAAAGAATGACTACAACTTATTTCACACAGTAATTTTCTTTTTTTTAACTTCATAGAGTAATTAAGTTTACAGGCTAAGAATGAAATTATTTCCTCTCTGACTCCTTGGAGGGGAGCTGACTTTCCATTCAGCAGTTTTCAAGAAGACGGAGAGAGAGAATAACTTCTCTATAGCAACAATATCTTCTTTTTGCTGTAAGGCTGATTCACATGAGAACAGCTTGAATGAGATCTTAGTTGGATTTTTCTGTCCCACTAGCTTTTAAATCTGTTTTTATTTTCTAAAAAATGCTTTTCTTTCACTTCAGAGAGAAAACATTCGTATGCCTTACTTTGCAATTCATAATTAATTTTTGTTCAATACTAACTCTGTGATCTTGCCATAATATGTTGATTGTGGTGAAGGAGAAAAAGATGTAATCAGGCTAGAGACTTTTCTTTCAGCAACTTCCAAAGATATATGATGATACCCTTCAGATTGTTCATGAATGAAGAAAATCCATTTGAATCTATTTTGATATTTGTATTCAATCTATTTTGTGCATCAAATGGATTTAGAATCATAGAATCACAGAATGGTTTGGATTGAAATAATCTTCTTCCAATCCACCTGCCATGGGCAGGGACACCTTCTCCTAGGCCAGGTTGCTCAGGTCCCAGTCAGCCTGGCCTTGAACACCTCCTGGGATGGGGTATCCAAAACTTCCCTGGGCAACCTGTTCCAGTGCCTCACCACCCTCACAGTAAAAAATTTCTTACACTCCTTAGTTTGTCCTGTCACTACATGTCCTTGTTAGAAGTTCCTATCCTTCTTGCTTGTAGGTTCCCTTCAGGTGCTAGAAGGCGATACAAGCTCTCCATGCACCCTTCTCTTCTCCAAGGGGAACAACCCCAACGCTCTCAGTGTGTCTTCATAGATCCTGTGATTGTCGTTCATTGTCCTTAGTGCTCTCCCCTGGAAACTTTTCTACATGTCTATGCTCTTCCTACACTGGGTTCCCCAGAGATGGAGAAAAATTGGTGTGGGGTTCAGTAGGAGCAAGTACTGGGTCCTGTACCTGGGTCACAACAACTTAATTTGCCCCAGAAAAATATTCCCAGAATTCTGGAGAAAAATAATTCAGAAAACTGCCTCTAAAAACTACCTCTAAACATCACAAAATACATGATTGCATGATGATATTTCCTTTTTTTTTTTCTTTTCTTTTTTTCTCTCTCAAGTACTTCAGAATGGCTTTTAGGTCTCTAGCTACTCTAAAACCAAAGCCTTGAGTTTGAGAGCTGCTCTTGAAATACCAGGTCAGTACTCAATGCCTAAAACTTCCCTAGTTCTACCTGTATATAAAATGCAATCAGGGTCCAAGTACTAAGCAGGGATATGCTGTGTTGGATTTTAGGGGAATGAAGTGCTGTCTTCAAGCACGTGTTGGAAGTTTTGTTAGTGAGCATGGGCCAATGTAGCAAGAGATTGCAGCTGTATTATTTCGGAGGTGAGTTAAACTACTTTCAAATAGCGTTGTCCCTGTTTGTCTTCTGCCTCCCTACAGACGAAGAGAAATTTGGCATGAGTGCTACGGAAAAATACTTGTAAAGAGAAAAATGTCATATTAGTAAAATCCATGTAATAAGATGGAAGGTTTGATACATGCTTTTCTGTTTGGTCTTCTTCCAAGACAGATTTTGGCCAAAAATGAAACCCCAAAACAAACACAGCTTCTTGGTAACAGTAACTTTTAATATCAAGTAAGTAAAAATACGTTAGGTAAAAGAGAAGCAACTGTTTTGATGCAACCAAAGTATAAAGAGGTAGTGCTCTTTACCTCTGACACATTGTGCTCTAACAAGAAAACAATTGTTTTTCAATGGACAGTATCACAGCATAAATGATGTGCAAGCAGACAGAGATTAGTTAGCCCTGCATCCGAAGCAGCATGCAGGTGTTTACAGCTAAGACAGACTGAGCTTCTGCAGTGTGCTTCTCAGCCCAGACTGCAGCAATTGGACATGGCTGTGTTTTGCCTGACAGGTTCTAAGTTCTGCTTGGTAAGGGAGAGGCTGGACAACCACAGTATGAATCCAGTTCAACCTTGGTGTAGGACTGCTTTCACTCAGTTATGAAAAGATGAATATTCAATCTTTCTCTTTAGACCTGAAAAGATTTTTTTTCTGTGAATCTTAGAGTAAAAGGTTTCAGTCTTGTTTGTCATGCTAAAAATCTTCTCATTTAAGAAAAATGAGACTGGTGTGTCTTTTGCAGGAGATATCTCTTTGACTGTTGTTTGGCCAGCTGTTTCTTATTGTCCGGGGAACAAAAATTTGGAGTCCTAAGGCACAAACTGCTCTTACAATAGCCACATCTGTTCTGATTAGGTAATGCCCACTGAAAAAGACTTGTTGAAGAAGTGCAGAAGTGTTCATTTATTCAGATGATATCATATTTGGGTCTGAGGGAAGCAGTGGCTCTGTTCAAGAAGTGTCTCATCTAAGAAGGGTCAAAATTTTGAGGATGGGAAGGGATAGCCCTACAGAAGGCATCAACAGCAGAGCATGAAGACTATATTGATACCAAGGAGTAGTTACATTTTACATCCACTATCTTTCAGGAAACAACTGTCACTTTTTTCACACGTAATAGTTGCTCTACTAATTCCCAGGATTAAAGCAGTGTATGGAAACCCTATTCCTCTAAACTGTACTGGTATGACAGCAGGAACATGGAAAGGCAGTTGCTTCCCAGTTCAACAGACTTTTCAACACAATAGGTCTTGTTTTCTTTAATTTTGTTTAATGAACTAGCAGGTCCCATTCACAAAAATACGCCATTTGACTCTGAGATGGCCAAATCAAGCTATCTAAAGTCTCACTAATGTGCAGAGAAAGGTGCAAGAATCAAGGGCTAGTTATAGCAAAGACTGCACTACACAGGACAAATATATTTGGCCCTGAATAGTTAAAACAATTCAGATAGATGTGTTCTGATTATGTATCCAATATTTCAAATGATAAAAGAGGAAAGATTCACCATTAACCTGACCACTGACTGAACAGATTCTATTTTCACATGCAGGGTTGGGGGTCCTTTTAGAAAACATCCCATTATCTCACCCTAAGTGCAGTTGGGTTTCATAAATGCAAAATATGGTTTTACCTTCACAGTCCCACTAAGTATTTCACACACTTAGCATCTCCCTTATCTTTCATCTCTGTAGCCTATGGGCTTCCTTTCAGTAGCAGTACACTTGACTGGACTGTAAAAAAACCATGTGAAATCTGTCCAAGAAAAATGGCTGGAGGCATTTCACTTCCTTTGTGTAGACATGGCAGATCAGTTATCAAATGGCAGATAAGAATAGTTGTTCTGACACTTTAATTATTTTCCTTTTCACTTTCTACCTTGGTAAGAGGAATTATAACTATTCATATGAGGACTTACAGGAAAAGAAATTGTTTTAGTTACTGTATATACCTGACACAATTTGCCATGTCAACACGAGGAAGAAGCCTCTACAGATTCCCTTTTTTCAGAAGGAGCTCCATAACCTTGCTAACATGAAAAGAAGAAGAAAGCTCAGGGGTGTTTACCTCATTCTGTTCAGACCTAGAGTTGCCTTTTTATTCACTTCCACACTTTCATCCAGACAATTTAAAGGACTTGAGGTTTGAGGTATACTAATTCCTGCTGTTTGCAGCAGGGCATTATATTGCTATTGTTCATGACACACTTGGGGAAGAGAAATGCCTGTAACTCTTTGGATAATCAGGCTTTAAACTTCAACTCTGTGTTAGCTTGTTTCATTGCTGCTGGATTTAGTCAAGGATGAAAAGCATTTCTTATCTTACATAGTCTATATAATATTAAGGATAAACTGCATCTCAGAACATATTTTCCTTCCAAAGAGTAGATTTTTTCCTCCCTCATATAACCCTTCAGAATGTAATGAAATTGACCTTAGTTTTAAGAGCATAAATTTACTTTTATTGCCAAATTGAAGTCTAGTGTAGAGTAATAGGTAATACTACTTGCATGTAGTAGAGGGGTAATGAAGTTTATCATGTGGTGGTTTCACCTGTCTCATATGGCATTGTGATAAGCAATCTGTGAAATATTGAGTTGGTGAAACTACAGCCAGAAGGCCTTCCAAACATGTCTGAGAACAAGACAAATTCCTAATGATTGCAGCTGTTTGATAAAACACACCAAACCAACAGAATGCAGTTCAATATGAATGAATACCAAACACCACTCCTGGGAATAATCAATTGCTACAACAAAAAACAACCTCAACCTGCTAATCAGTAGGTTAATAGCAAAGAATTTGAGAATTATAAAGATTCAAAGCTGAACACCATTTAAAAAAACTGTGCAAATGGAGGAGAAAGCAAAGCTTGGATGTACAGACAGTGGTGGTATGTGTTAAGACTCATTCCTCTGTTCTTAGCACGAATCAGACTTTGGTGAGATTGCTATTTCCGGCTTGCTTTAGGTAACACAGGTGAAGAAAAATGTATCTGGGAGAAAAGCCAGAGAAGATTAGTAGGAATGATTTAGAGATATACAAAATATGACTCTTAGAGAGAGAACTAAAATTTTGGGATTGTTTATTCTAGAGGAGAAAAAGGACATGATAAATCTTTCAATACATAAAATATTTCTGCAGACCAGAAAAGGTTATTCATTCAGACTGGTACAAGAAGTTATGGGTTGTGCTACAGCAAGAGAGATTTAGGTAAGATTTTAGGAAAATATTTCTGAAGACAAGAACAGTTATGCATTGGAGAAAAAACAAACGTGTGGAGTATTGAGGGAGGGAGGTTAGACGAAATTCTCAAATTATGGAAGTATATCTGATTATGTGCTGTCTGTTCTGACTTGAAGTGATGTTTAGTGGCTCTGTTATTATTATTTGGAAACTCAGTAGAAATAAGATGCTGCATGTAAGCAGAGAGTCAAAAAAGCATGAAAAGAGAAGTTTCAGGAATATTTGTTTCAAACGTAGCTCCATTAGGTCTTGATGCAGCTTTGGTACTAAATATTCTTGATTAATTCACTGCTGTTAAAGGATTTTAGACGTTTGTTTGGTCCTGTTTGTCCATAGCATCCTTTTTTCCCTTATTAGCATTGCAGCCTGTATTCTCTCTTCCTAACGTTGCTTATGTTTCTGAAGTGCAACAATTAGTGTGCAATAGCGCACAGTAATTAGTTCACTTGTTTGTGAATAAATAGCATCTCAGCCTCCAAACTCTCTTTTTAGGTGTATTCATACTATTTATAAAAGTGTACTTTAGGTATTCAAGGTAGAAATCAATAGATAACTTGAGACACTGAATCTTTCTTTGTGAGAGTTATCTTTGGACTTGCCCTCTAACCAGGAGTTTAACATATTTTTCTTCTAAAACTACTTTCCACACAGGGTGTCCAGAAACCAAATGCTGTCTGTCCGTAGCTGTGTGATACAGTATTGGCTTACTCAAATGGCTCTGAATACTTGTGGCTTTCTGTGGTCACAAGGGACCACTACTCCAAAAGCCACATTGTGGAAATAGCAAACACTTTGTCACTATGGAAGTTCTCTACTTGCTTCTCCCCCTCCTGTCTGGAACCTGAACTAAACCTGTGGTCTGACAACTGAAAGACCAACTCTGTGAAATACACATCAGACCAAAATGTCAGAAAGGCCAGAACGGCCAGAACAGAAAGAGCAACAGTCCACTGTCTGCTTCCAGTCCCAGTAATGTTGCTGTTTGGACCAACAGTCTACGAGAAGTATTCTCAAAATTAAACAACAATGAAAAAGGTTGCCTACCCTGCTGTAATTTTTATGATATGCTAAAAAGTCCCAGATTTCTGCATGTTTTGGTACTGTCAGAAAGCATGGATTTAATTGGCACTTTAACAGAGGAAGAATGGCAGCTACTCCAAAGTTCTGTAAGGTAAATAAACATTAATTTTCCATATTGAAAGCAGAACTATTACAGAATACTATGCAGTGGTCTGTGTACTATGGTTGCCTGGCTAAGAGCCTTACACAGATGCAGTATTTTTCCAGCTCCTTCCCCAGCCCTTGGGGTCTCCTATTGTGCTTCTGTTCCTCCAAATCTTAATTACACTTTCCTAATGAGTCTGATGGACTGAGACTGTTTGGGTGCCAGCTGATTTGCACATGCTATAATGTTCAGGTGTATACGGTAGTGCTTGTTGGGTGTGGATTTTTTAATCTTAGCAATTTCATAATGATTTTAGTCAGCAACAACAAGAAGTTTCAGCCCCTAAAAAATTAGACTTTGCCAGAAAAACTTACAAATTGACATTTTTTTTTTTAATGAAAATCACTCTCTAAGAATTGAGCTTGAGAATAAAGAAACATGCTTGTTTTACTCTAATTGCCTTCAGAAACACTTGGTCCTGGTACTAATTACTTTGACTTTAAAGACTGTATTGTCTTTACCTTAGTATTTTTAAAAACTTTTTATTGGAGTTCTGTCATTACTCTCCTATCCATTCTGAGACTGCAGCTGAGAATGTGCTGTCCTGTCTCCTTATGAAGTCATATGTCTGTGTTACAAAGTCCCTTTTCAAAAATATATTTTTTACATTTTTAATATCCAGGTAGCTACTGAATTCACATCTATTTCTCACTTGTGCATTCGTATTTCTGGTTAAGGTCAGGAATTCCAAAAATAATATCAGAGAGGAAAACTCAGAAGCTCACTACTTTTGTGGCTTTTTTCACTGAGGCCAGTTTTAGCCCATGTTGCCAATGATCAGTCTGTACACTTTAGTTCTATATTGTATACTTAAGCTGTGTGTGCAACAAATGATGTTTTCTTAGCCTCTCCACACAGCCTATTAAACAGTGGTTGGAATACTTCCATCTGTAAAGCAAAACCTTTGGCATAAATAATATTGTCATTTGGATAGGCTAGACATACTTTTGCAAAGTGACCTTGTAAAAATATTGTCTGAGGTATGACTGAGCTTAAATTATATGACAGTGAGGTAGTATATTTTGCTCTCTCTGGTATATGAGGTCTCATCTTCTAGCAGTGAAACCACCTGAAATTAAACAAAAAACAGTAATGTGCATCAGATTTAGAAGCTGAAGAAAGATGGACTGAGGGGTTTTTTTGTTGTTGTTTTGTTTGTTTGTTTTTTAATTTATTTGCAAGCTTTTAAGTAAATTTTTTGTTTGGCAAAGGCAAACATTGCTTACTATGGTTTTCCTGTCTGACGATTTTTGTCTTTGTAAAATAAAATTACATGAAACACTGTGAGGAAAATCTTTTCATTACATTATAGATAAAAGTAAATCTGGAATGGTTGGGTCAGAATTATTTTTTCCTCCCCCATTTACAGACTTTTCAAACACTTTTTTGTTTTCATTTGGGATAACTTGGTTGTTTGGGTGCCCTAGAAAAAACCATCTTGCACAAGATGCACAAGATGCATATTTCTGTTTCCTCTCAAGGGTCAATCATCTTAAAAACTGTCTTCCTAATCTGCAGGGCAGGGTTATTATAGTTAAAGACCCCATTTACCAGCTCATGCCCCTGGATCGTTATCCAGATGTTCATACTTACTATACCATCTTGCCAAGTCTACTCGAACACTTAGGACCAACTCATGCTCTGACATTTGAAATAATTCATGTGTTTAATGTGTAAACTCTTTGGTTTGTGTATTCTGAAAATGTAAGGGAGAGCACACTGTAGCTGTAATGGAAATCTTTTTTTAAAATGACTGACCACATACTGGAGGTTATTTTCTGCTGTTCCAGTGAAATAACTTTTTAGATGGAAGGATGCAATATCTCATTATACAGGTCAGACCATGTTTCCCAAGAGAGTCTCTGTTCAAGCAGGTAAAGGAAGTATCCTTTGAATGCAATGTTGTATTAGAATCTGTTCAACTCAGAAGTTACTTCTGAAGAAGAACATATGTGATTTTGGAAACAAGTTTCAATAGTGGCTGCAAAAATGTGGTCTTCCAGACTGTGTTCACTATAAAGAGGGTCAGCTTCCAATGCTTTATTGCTGCCAAATAAAGCTGCCAAAACTTAAGGCTATCCTAGGGCTATTCTGTAACTGTGCCCTTTTACTACTACAAACAAAGGGCAAGTGTGCAGCTTAAATAACCTTATGAATATTGGACTGGACTTTCAAGTGTGTAATACCCATTGATATAAAAATATGACCATCATACTATGTTTTGTTCCAAAGCCAGAGCATTTCATAAATTAGAAATAGGAACCATAGTAAAAGCTGTTCATATCAGGACTTGTTTTGTCTTCCATGTGATCATTGAGGTCATGAAGCATAGATTTCCCACCTACCTTCCCTGTAATGCAATTTTTTTTCATTTAGATTTGGTGAATCAGTCTTAAAAATGCAAATTTTTTCTGATGTCTTGAGGTTTAGGATATTTTTTTTTTTTCCCCAGAAGGTGCTGTCTCATTGCCTGTAGTCTTCTTTCAAGTTTGTAAATTTAGTTGTTAAGGCAGGGTCCTTGTGCTTTTTTTAAAACAGTGATTTAAGAGTGGAAGATTATTAGTAGCAAACAATTTGTATTTTAAAAAAAGGCCTTAATACTTTTTTCCCAAAAAAGTAGCTTTCAGGCTTTTGTACTGCTTTGGAGTAATACCAGACAACAATTGTAGGTTACAATGAGCAGATCCTCATTCTGTGGCCAGATCGGGTACAATGCTATTCTGGTATATGTTTTAGGAATAATAATTTTAAAAAGAAAAGATATACAGAAGAAGTGTTTAAAGCAAAAAAAAAAGTTTAAATATAAATTTTAACCCTACTTTCTGAAGTTTTGGCTTCATGTTTTTTGCATTTGTAGTATGTACAGAATCTACACAGGCACAAAATAAAATAAAATGCAGCTCCAGCTTTTGTGTGTTTGACTGGTGGTTTACAGATTCTCCAGCTCAGCACCAGGAAGCCAGGAGACATAGTGAGGAGAGGACAGTGGGGCAGAGGCTAGCTATAACTGCAAAAGCTATCAAAAGGTTGAGGAGCATAAATTCTTTCTCTGGCCCTTTGTAATAGAGGGTGACAGGGAAGGCATGATGATGTGAGAAGTGGTGATGAAGTCTCTGGAGGCAGAAACCAGTTCTTATGTGTCTGTGTGAGATGCACAAGAAAAACCTGCACAAGTGTGCAGTAGCTTTTTAAACACACTCTTCTAATCTGTGACTTATAAATTAAACTTGTGCTGTGTGAATAGGTTCTTAAAAATCCAAAAGAAGTGAAAAAACAAATAGAAAACCCCATCTGTGATTGATACTGAAGAGGAAGTGAAATCCTGCCAACAAAAAGTACTGTGAAAATGAATTCAGAGGAATATTTTGTTGTGACAGCAGCTGAGGTGCACAGGCCTCTGTCAGGCTGTGTGCCACCTGCCCTGGGTGCCTTGCAGACAGAACTTACTCATCAGAGAGCCCCCCTGCGGGTACAAGATGTCTGTCAGTTTGCATGAGGAATTTGTGAGTATCAAGCTGGAATGTGGCACATCTGCCCAGGATAACCTGAAGGGAATCACCTTATGGCACTCGACTGGGAAGCAGCAAACTTCCAGCGCTTGCTATACTAGTAGAGCAGGAATGTTCTATCAAGCGATGATCAGACACATTCAAAAACTTTTCAGTTTGCCTTCACTATGCTGTTCGTACATCACCAGGAACTTTATCTATATAGCCACTATATGATCAGCTTATTCTTTGTTACAGTGAAAGATATAAGCAGATACCTATATCTTTTACTGAGAATACACAGGTAAGATGTCCCCTCATCTTCTAACAGCCCAAGTATGTCATCATTTAAGTAATGACAGATGCATATGTCCCTGCCAGAATGAGGCAGAGTCTGGAGCTATCCTTTCTGTCTGAAGTTAGTTTTTATGTTGCCAAAACATAATTGTGTCTTTTGCAAACCTGATGTCCTCTAGACGAAAGCAGGCAACATTGCTGTGTAGTTATTTTAACCATTATAGTTCAGACACTCTTCTGCTGGGGAAATGAGACAGTGTGGGAAAAATCGCTTCCCAAACCCGCTCAGGCTGGAAGCCAGCAGCTCAGGGAAAGCTACATAATGTGGCATTGCAGACTACACCCCTAGCAGCCTAGGCATAGTGGCTATTTGACAGAAATAAACCAGGCTCTGTTGTACTTCAGGGCTTTTTTAGCTCCAAAGTTAAAAGGGCACATTGTACTCTCTGTTGGCATCACTGACAGCATTTGAAGCAAGCCTTTAAGCTCTTCTCGAGGATCTTGCTATTACCAGATGTCGCCTAGAAGGACCTTATCTACTCGAAATCCAGCTGGTTTGGAAATGAAAATGTTGACTTTACCAACATAATGGTATCTGCAAGGATGAAAAGCTTTTCCCTCACCCCTTTTTTCAGTTAGGAAAGTCACATTCCCTCTTACAAAATGAACGACTCCATTAATGCTTATAATAAAAGAAAGACAGGGATGAGGGATGACTGCAGGGACCGTGTCACAGAACATTCGTCAACACTGGCCCACTGCATTGGTAGCAAAGCTGACGTATTGCAATTGCAGGTTAACTGCCACTAAATATTGGTAGGCCTTTGATAGGTCTAATTTTGAGTTAGATTTTAAACACTGCAATTTTAAACACTGACTTGCCTACAGAAATTATTACATATCAGCATTGTGGTTTGCATCTTCAAGCTGTGCAATCTGTGCTCATAACTAGCATTTCTAGGAAGTAAAAGTTCACAAGCAACTGTTAAGACACTGCTTTTGTGTTGGTAGTGCATAGACAAATGTTCCTAGCTGTATGTTACAACTATGTAGAGATTATGCTCATGTTTATACAGACAGGTGAGGTGGTGGTCATAAGGGTGGAACATGCGAGATGCTTAATAAAGATTTAAGAAAATATAATCAGTCAAAAATCTCATAACCATAGAACAAATTCTTTCTTCAGCCACAAAACCAACTGCTTCTTCAGTTTTCAGCCACTAACCTAGCTCAATATGACTGTTTCACAGAGAGTGAGACACCTACTTACAATGTATTCCCCCCACCTGATTTTCAGTATCGACAAATAAAAGGTGTAACTCTGAGCACACACATTGCAGAGTCTGTAAAGAACACTGCAATGCTGTACCACTCAACACTTCAATTAATTACAGCAATGCCAGATGAGGACTGAAATAGGTTTGAGTTAAAATGATTCTGCTAGCCTGGCAGTATGGGAAACAGACAGGATTATTACTGGCAGATTGGGAGTTACCTGTGACACTGCAAACTTACTTGTTTCAGACAACTGTCATCATTACAACTTCTTTTTGTGAGGTGCTTACTCTTTGGTGTTAGCCTTACCTGAGAATGTACTTTGGACATAAGCTTTTCTTAACTTTGCTCCAAACACCTCCTAAATGAAATACAGAACTACTTTTGCTTCAGTGAAATGAATAAAATTTAGACAACAGCCCATTTCTAAGTGACTACCAGTTGACTAGTTGTGGTACCCTTTCATTGCACACTTACCAAGAAAATGTCAACATAGTTACTCTCTCATCCTTGTCAGGCTACCACTCCTGTATGCAAGGTCCAGACTTTCCAAACATCTTCCAGCTGAGCAGAGTCCTAACCCCAAGTTAAGTTTCCTCTTTGGGCTTCTCTAGTGCTTAAAACTGGGAATCAGCTAACACAGCTTACTCAGAGCTCTGGCAGGTAGTCAGCAAAAATATTCAGCTTAGAAGAGCGTTAGTCAACTTGCCCATTTACTGACTCGCGCATCCTACTTTAGCTTGCAGGAAAAATACGTAATTAGAAAATTTTTTAATTCCAGGGGCAGTAACCGTCCTGGAATTGATGCTCAAGGTTCTTTTCAGACCTAGCCCTCACTTTTCTCCATGTTCACAACCGACCTTTTCCTCCCTCCCATCTCCACCAGAATGGGGGTTTGATATGCTCATTCCCTGTAATGACTGATTTAAAATTTTCTCCACAAACAAAGCAATGAATAGAGGTAACAGCATGTGACATCAAATGTTCTTCACTTTGCCAGCAGCAGCCTGACAGAAATGACTTAATGATTTAAAAGCTTTGACTTACTAGTTTGTGAATGGCGATGTTAAGGAATGTAACCCCTCTTAACTTCTTTACACCATGGCACAGCATAATTCACTCAGTCTAAGAGGAGGATAATGACAGCTTTATACAGGATCTCACTTCACACCTCCAAGTTTTCTCCTTATCTCAAAGGTTGCACTGTGCATTAAAGCAATAGTCTGTATTAATCTAACCTCTGACATTTGGGCCATATTAACCCACCAATGCAGGTTTATGTATCTCACACCTCAAACCCTATCAAGAAATTTTGGCAGTGGCAGCTTGATAAGGACACCATACCTTACTGAACTTGTTCTAAAAACAACATCAGCAAAAACACTGCTCTGGTGGCACTTTTTAATGACCTTGTTCACTCTTCTTTAGCTACTGGCCATTTGGGTAATTCATGTTCCTGTGCCACCAGAACTGCTGTAAAGACGGAGCAAGGAAAACTCCTGTTTATCTGTAAAAATATTAACACCCAGTGTTGTAAACATGAGGAAAACCTATAAACTGGAAGCTTGAACTGTTTAATTTTAGATGATAGAATATTTGTCAAAAGCAAGGTTATGTTTTTAATGAGACTGATCACATTTTCTTTTGTTTCTGTACTGGACTAATTAACAAACCAATCTTCATTACCTGCTACTTTGCAGTGAAAATTCTACCAAAGGGATCCTTCTGGTATTGTAACAAATGGTTCAAGCAACCATTACAACATATTCAGATTGTCTTTTCTTATTTATATGGTATGGATAGTGAACACATGTCAGCTTCCCAAGATCGGATCTGTACTGCATGTGTATTTCCAAAGAAGGAGACAATAAGCCAGATTCTCAGATTAAAATTAGCTTGTTTCAAGAAGGCTGTGACCATTCTAAAAAGTACTGCATCATCTTAATTCTGTATCAGAGTGGTTCAGGCAGGCAAACTTTATATGTCTTTTAAAGAACAACGAAAATAATTCAAATTGTACTTTCATAAAATCTGAAAAGCCTGCAGATGGGGCTTCCATCTTCTAACCTGACCCTCACTTAGACAAATTCTCTTTCATTATATTGAAAATTTGTAAATACCATATATTGATTAAACAAAGATTTTGACTACTGTAATTAAAGCACAGACAAAGTCAAGTCAGCTGTTTTATTAAATACATGATTCTAAAAACCTTTAGAGAGGTTGGATAACAAATGCAGTGAGAGCACTTGACCACACAACTTAAGAAACAAATGACAACTCTGCTTCAAAACTGCATGACAGGTTCTTGAGAGATTCCTTTTCACACTTGTCCAGTGGTATTTTTAGGATCAGCTTACAAAAGAGGCAGTGCTTTATTGCAGTCACTTTCCAAAGCGGCTCTGGCTAACTTTACACTCCTTTTATCTCCTTTCCTTTTTTTCTCTCATTATCTTCTTGCTTTCTTCTCTTCTCCTCTTATTTACAGGATTTCGTGGATCATAGATCTCAAAAGTATCTTCGTCCTGCATGCTTGCGTCTTTCACCTTTCTGCTTCTGTCTTCAAACTGAAGGACATGTGACATCCTACAAAAAAAACACCAAAAAACTCCACCTCAGTGAAGAATGGAAGCTACAATTTGTAATTACGATATGCATGGCAAAATTTCTCATTTATTTCTGGACATAGCTAAAAAGAACTGACCAGGGTTTCTTTTGTTGCTGTTTTGGTTTCTTAAAAATTTATTGTAAGACCCTTATAATATAAGGTGATCATTTTGTAAAGACTCCTTTTGAAAAATACAGCTAAATACAGATAGAGTTTTCTCTGGATTTTATTTCACATACTAAGCTCTGTTTTCTTGGCTTTTTCTATTTAGCATATCTTCCAAAATATATGGCAAGTTTTCCCAGGAACAGGGAGTGTTTCTCCAGTTTTCCTATTAGTCATTTTAGACACCTTTCACCAGGGCGAAGGGTTTTACAAAAGCAGGGAAGAGTTTACATGGAAAATACTTGAAGTAGGTACACAGAAGATCAAAAGGGGAATGCTACATGTTCTGCTGCTCCACATTAACTTGGTTCAGATCATGCTTTTCAATTCTCTGAATACTAGATTAAACAAATGCCTTGTTCAATTCATTTGTTTTTCCTACAGTTCATTAGAAGTTCCCACCCCAATTAGATATTGCCTGATTTCAGCAAATTTCCAGTAATCTGAAAACATCACAGTTACATAGGGGAAAAGTGGCACATGTGAACCTCAGGAGGTTCAACAAGGCCAAGTACTAGATCTTACACCTGAGCAACTGCTGACACCAACACATGCTGGAAGAAGACGGGATTGAAGCAGCTCTGCCAAGAGGAACTTATGGATTCTGGTGGGTGAGAAGCTGGACGTGACCCAGCCATGGGCACTCCCAGCCCAGAGAGCCAAACGTGTGCTGGGCTGCATCCAGAGCAGTGTGGGCAGCAGGGCCAGGGAGGGGATTCTGCCCCTCTGCTCTGCTCTGCTGAGACCCCACCTGCAGTGCTGCATCCAGCTCTGGGGTCACAGCACAGGAAGGACATGGTGGAGGAGTCCAGAGAAGGAACAACAAGATGATCAGAGGGATGGAGCACCTTTCTTGTGAGGGCAGGCTGAGGGTTGGGACTGTTCAGCCTGGAGAAGAGAAGGCTCGCAGGAGATCTTATTGCAGACTATCAGTACACAACAGGACTTACTAGGACAGATGGTGAGAGACCCTTTAACAGGGACTAAAGGACAAAGGTAAAAGTGTTACAGGACAAAGGGTAAAGGTTGTAAACTAAAAGAGCACAGATTCAGGTAAGGTAAGAAAGACATTTTTTAAGACAAGGGTGGTGAAACACTGAACAAGTTGCCCAAAGATGTGGTAAATTATTTTTTCAGGGCAAACTCATATATCTAGGCAAAAACCAGACTCTATTTTTGGATTTTGTGTGATCAATTTCAAAAACATCTTTGACTTCGATGGACAACTTAAGAACTATACTGATCTGAATCTAAGCATATCAATCTTTATAGCATGTCTTTGTCAATAGTCTTTGTGACAAAAAATCCAGGAAAAATGAGCAAGTTTCAAAAGGAAAGTTTTGTGGCCTATGAAGCACTGCTTTATTGGTCTCTTGCAACATGTACGACATTTTGAACGAAACAGTTTTCAAAGAGCTTTAGTGCAAATCTCCACACCTGAAGAAAGGGAGGGAGAACAAGCTCACTTACTGCAAATTACAATATAGTACTATTAAAGAAACCAGAAAAAAATCAAAGCTATAGACCATACATGATCTGCTTGAATGCTTTAGAAAATTCCTAAAAACAAAAATTGAGAATTTTCATCACAACTGATTCTTGACATATGTGTTTCATAAATACTTAAGAACTGTTTCTAGTGTAAAAAGCTTAGGTAGTTTATAATCCTGTCCACACTACTAACACCCAAACTTTTTTTTTTCTAGTCATCTCTACAATTCAGAGTAACATAATGTACCATCAGAGTGACTCATGGTTGCATATTTGTAGTTTAATTATAAAAACATTGTCTCACAGTGGAGGGACTGAAGTAATTTATTTTAGCTAACATGCTTTCTGCATTTGTCATATTCTTCTCAACTTATTAAAGATGAGTACACATATCAAATCCCTCTGTCCTAGTCTGAATAAAGTACAGGCCTAAGAGACGGAGTCATTCCTTGGTGCATGGTTTTAAAATGTGTTATAGGAGTGTAAGTAGAAGTGTAGTCACACTTAGTCCTTTCATCAACTCAGGTTTTGCAAGAATACTACAGGACAGGACGTAACCTGCATGATACAACTAATAGGAATTAAAATTAAATACATCTCTAATTCTAAAGTGTCCCAAGTAGTTTGCAAATTAGATGCAGTAGATTCAGACTAAGCAATTATTTACTTCTCCCAAGAGCTGAAAGAAGTCATAGTCTCTGACTCTTATTCATAACTTTCCACTAAGACATTCCCAGCTGTGATTAAAAATAAGTCAATAGTAAGAAATTTTTTGATATTCCCAGAATCAATTTTAGACGCAGCATCTTAGACGTAAAGCAAAATAAACACAGACTGCAGTGGAGATTTTAAGAAATATTGCAGTGAATATTGCTTTTCAAAAGCAATTAATTTTTTTTTTTTAAAAAGAACATAGGAAGCATTTAATAATTATTTCTACATTAAGCATTTGAATTTAGACTAATCTTACTCAAGTTCCTCCAACTGAAGTTTGCATTTGCATAGTTCCACAAATACAAGTTTCATAAGACTTTTCCTTGTTCAATTTATAGCTCTTTTCCCTTCTGCATGTTCCTGGGTTCAGTGAGGAGCTGGCTGCCCAGTCATGTTTCTGCAGTCACAGTGCTGAAAGCAGAAACTTCATCTCTGTATCTCTGGCCTTCAGGAACCCACTAACTTGTGCCTATTACTGATTGTAATTGATAGCTCATTTTATATAAGAGAGACATTCAATTTTGAAGTCCACTTTTCTTCAAAATTTAAAGGATGAGAGGTAATCAGTTCTAGCAAGCAAAACTCAAAAGAAAACAAAACCTCAGTTTTCAGCTTAGTTTTTCTGCTAAAATATTGTAAAATAAAATAGCTTGCCAAAACTGATGACTCTGGATTTGAAGTACCTAGTTGTGCAAGTTGTTGTCTTTCTTTTGTAGAAGACATAATCACAAAACTATTTTCTTAACAGAAATGAATGAGCAATCTTTACATGGATTTATTGCTGACAAAGTTGACTTCTACCCCGACCAGATGACAGCATCCTACAGGATGACCACGGTCCTACCCCATATAATGGGAGAGAAGCTGCCCTGCATTTCTTTCCTTTTGTGTTACTAGGGAACACTCAGTAGTTGGCTCTCTTCTGCATTCAAAAAATGGAACATCTTGAAACATTAGACTGAAATACATTAATTAATTTAAGAAAGTTTCAGAGACAGCACAAGATTTCAAAGGTACATGGATATTCTTATGGCCTAGTGATATTCTCAGGTCAGCAAACCGATCAGGCTCTTTTGAACTACTCTAGTGAGACAGCACTTGTAAGAAAATATATGATATACTGTAATCCCTCTGCTTTTGAGATGTGTGAGCCATGCACTGGATGTGAACCATATGCCAGCTGCTGACAAGTGGTAGTCATGTTAAGTGTAGCATAAAGAGAAGCCCTGCAGTCCAACAGCTTTGGCCTTTCTAGGATCCCCTTTGGGAGAAACTGAAGTGGCAATCAGAGAACTGAGTAATTTTGAATCTTGCAAGAGTAAGGAATCACTATGCTTTTGCTCTACTGGTAAAGCGGAAACCTCCAGGTACACTCATGCATCAGTGATTTTTATACTAAGTTGTATTCCCTAAGACCACGCTTGTTTTTCAAACTGATACAGCTGTTGTCTGCTACCACCTGCCTACTTGTCCCCTTCAACTTTCCTTGCACAGCTGGCCCTACAGAGCAAACCTGCTGGTGCCTGAAGTGAAACCTGTGACATTATCTTGCACTCAACTACATCAGCATTTTAAACAGGAAATCATCAACAAGTGTGAGCAAAAGTCACATCCTGCCAACTCTGTTGTAAGGGTAGTAGCTTCTGGAAGAGCAGCAGTAAATTCTTAAGCAGTTTTAGACAGGTGCCTGCACTCTGGAGGTGCCTGCATAAAACATTGCAATTGGTGCCATACTCTGTTTTTTTTGCACTAAATGCATACAAAATAAATAAAGCAACTAAATCATGTTGCTGTAAAATGTTGAGTATCATAATTTTGTACATTATGTCTGTGTTTTATGATAGTTATTGGTTCTTTCCATCAGGTTGCTTAAAACGAATGCAGAAGGAGTAAGTATCTGTGTCAAGAAATTCAGTGTTGCCTCTTTCTAAAAAAATGGGACCAATATGGACCATAACTACTAGCAGTACCATTTGTTTCTGAGTTGAACATTGACTGCAAGTAACAGGCTTCCTATTTTTGTCAATTTCACAATGCATCCCATATTTAAAACAAAAACAACAGGTACTCAAAACACTACTGCTTTCTGTAAATTATAGAGTATTTGATGCTAATTTTCCTTCAAATACAGTAAATGTTGAAGTGTAAGCATCAATCATTAACGTAGGAAACATTCTAGCACTTTCCTTCCATCATCTTCAAGATACCTACACAATGGAAGAAAACTCAAGTGAACAGATGAGAAAACAGATGAGAATCCACAGATCAAAGCAAAGGAGATCTCTCTCCCAAGGAAAAAAAATTAGGCTATTCTGGAAGCATGAACACACTAGCACCCTCTCCACTCCCAGCAGAGTAGTGGGTGGCACAGGAAGAGGAGATACATTTGAGAAAGACTGAAAGACACTTAAGAGACTACAAAAAAAAACAACTGAGGAAGGGAAAGACTAAAAAATACAAGAATGAGAAACGAAAACAGAGAGAAAAAAACTTATCAAAATGTAAATCAAGTGAAGAAAATTGTCAAATGACAATTAAAAACAAGCATAAATTTTGAATCGAGGCAAGAGAAGAAGAGTATGAACAAGGCAAAAAGAATGTCAAGGCCAGAAAACAAAGGGAATTTTGAAGGAGGAAATATATTACTAACATCTAATATTTTTCCTGTTTTTTTTGGTTGTGGGTTTTTTTTTTGTTTGTTTTGGTTTTTTTGTTTTGTTTTTGTTTTTGTTTGAGATGCTACAAGCAAAATAAGCCTCTTGGATCAGGCTGCTGTCATTATTCCTTGCATAAATGCGTCCAAGAGCTTTACAAACAATTTTGTAAACACAATGCAGCAGGAGAGAGGAAGTATGTTTGTGTCTCTAACGAAATCTGCAACTATCACTAAGTGCTCTGTGTAATACAACTGTTGTAAGCAATTTTGTAGCTTCTGTTTGCCCTGTCTCACCATCCAGATTTGTTTTCCTTCTTCTGTAACATAACCCATCATTCCTCTTTTCATGCAAAGGAGTCTTGCAATCCAAGTTTCTCTCTCTTACAGATCATTAAAAGAAAAACAATTTTTTACCAAGTACTTGAAGTAGATTTTAATTCTTACAGCAATAAGGGTTGATATCCTAAGTACCATGACAGACCCAGTCTCAGAGACAGATTCATCTCTCTAATTATCACTGTTTCACACAGCTACTTCTGTCTCAAAAAAGATGTTTCAGAAAACAATTTCCTTAAGCATTGTTTGTCTCATTAACTCATACTCCTGGAGCTGTGCTAAATTACTTACAAAAGCCTGTACCCCTCTGCAGCACTTAAGTACGTCTGCAGGTATTTAAAACTTACACTGTATCACACATTTCCATCACACCTAGTTTGTCAAACCAGATATGATTTCACTTTAACTAAGTTTATAATCAGAGAACCATAGAAACCCTGAGGTTGGGAAGGACCTTTTGGATCAACAAATTCGACACTTTGATCCAGCACTGCCAAGCCCACCAAATCATGTCCTGAAGTGCCACATCTACATGCCTTTTAAATACCTCCACGGATGGTGACTCAGCCACTTACCTGGGCAGCCTGTTCCTATGCACGACAACCTTTGTGGTGGAGAAAATTTTCCCCAATATCCAAGCTAAAACTCCCCTGGCATAACTTAAGACTGCATGCTCTTGTCCTATCACTTGTTAATTGGGAAAAGAGACTGACTCATACAATAATTTCTAGTAATAATTTTTGGTCATAGGTTTCTGCTGTGATTGTTACCACTAAGATATTTCACTCTTTCTTTCTTCTTTTCTTTCTTCCTTCCTTCCTTTCTTCCTTCCTTTCTTTCTTTACTTGTTTTCATCATTCCACATTCCTTGCTTCTCTTTCCTCATCTCCCTTCCTAAAGATGGGATATCTTGTCCCTTTTTTTAATGCTTTCATAACACCCTGTATTTTTCATGTTTATTGACTTGGCATTTAAAAAGAAAAATAAACTTTGCTATTCAGAGCTAGCAAAATCCAAATAATTAGTTTTTCCACAGAAGTTTTAAATGTTACAAAAATGCTTAGAAGAGTAGTGAGAAAATAGTTATAAATACCGCTATGCGCCATTTTGCAGTCCACTTCAAACATTAAGTATTCACATCAAATACTTACTCCTTCAAAATAATATTGTTTCAATCGATGCTAATGATTATGATACAGATTTACACAAAAATTTTAAATTTTACTACTGCTATAAACACCGCACCCTCTGCACTCTCCTGAGGTAAACTGCAAGACCCAAAAGAGTCTATTAGCTTACAATATTTCATCTTTCAGCTGTTTGTGCTGGTTTTGGAAGGGGTAGAGTTAACTTTCTGCACAGTGCCTGATGTGGGGCTGTGCTTTGGATTTGTGTTGAACACAGGGTCAATAACACCGTGATGTTTTTGTTATTGCTGAGCATAGCTCACACAAAGCCAAAACCTTTTCTGCTTCTCATACTGCCACACTGGTGAGGAGACTGGGGGTGCTTGGGAGGCTGGGAGCAGACACAGCCAGGACAGGTGACCCCAACTGACCACAGGGATATTCCAGACCTTGTGACATCATGCTCAGTATACAAAGTAGGGGAAAGAAGGAGGAAAGGGAGATGTTTGGAGCAATGGGGTTCGTCTTCCCAAGTTACTGTCATGCATGATGGGGCCCTGCTCCCCTGGAGATGGCTGAACACCTGCTTACCCACAGAAAGCGGGAAATTAATTCCTTGTTTCACTCCACTCGTGTGTGTGGGGCTTTTGCTTTCCCTATTAAACTGTGTGTATCTCAACCCATGAGTTTTTCAGGTTTTCTCAGACCCTGCTTGTGGGGCAGTGAGCGAGCAGCTGTGTGGGACTTGGCTGATGGCTGGGTTAAACTACGACAACAACCAATGTATTAGTGCTGCTCTTGCACGAAGCAAAAATGTCCCCAGTGTTAAGCAAGTAAAACTGATGAAAACACACTTTAAAAATATTATACAAACTCAGCCTGTACACTCCTGTTAACTTTAACCAGCCCTTTGAATTTGTATATTACAGTTACTGGATGACTGAAAATTGCTTTAACCTCTTCAGAATAACCAGAAATTCTGGGTCCTTCACAGACCAAGGAATTAATCATTTACATTTTCTTTTTGTGTTGGCCTACAGCATAAAATGATGAGAACAGAACTTCTGCAGACATTCCTAAATAATACTTTCTGAGGTAGTTTATTTGCATGTAATATGCTTAGCTTTATCACAAAATATTCACTGCCAAAATTATAAAAACTAATAGTTTCACTGACCATGGGACCCCAGCTTAAAAAGAACCTCAAAGACACTAGTTTTTTGCAAAGTTAACAACAAGTAACCTAATCCTGGTGAAGATTAAAATAGTATTGTATCCTTGGATAGTTCAAGATAGTACTAAAAATCTTTTTCTCTTGAAAGAATATTTAATTGTAAGTAACCTTCTAAGAGAAGAAGGGGAAATCACCTCAACTATGAAAAAGCTCATCTTATTCAGTGGTAATCTGTGGGAATATGTTATGAGTTCTCATAGTATCAAGACAATTATGTAAAATTATGATGATTCACTTTTTCAAGCAATAAATATTTTTCTATATAAAATTCAGTTATCCTATCTTGATATTGCTTCTGTTCTATAACAATTAATATACATAGTATATTTACACTACATCCTTGACCCCTTCACAAAAATATTAAGTAGTTTGATGAAAGAAGATGGATGCTTTAAATAGACATCTGCTCCTGGTAGAGTAGATCAGTATGGAAGACTAAAATGCAAATTCCAGATGTTGTTCCAGACAGCACACCAGTACAGAAAAACTCTACATAGCATTTACTACAAGGACATGGGAGCCACCATACCAGAACAGACCAGTGATCCATCCAGTCTAGCATCCTGTCTCTGGCAATAGCTTGTACAACATCTGATACTCTGAAATCAGTCAGCAAATCACCTCCCGAAGTTAACACAAGCAGTCAGACATTAACACAGGCATTATTGTATCACTACAGCACAGAGTTGAAGTGGAAAGAGAGTATTTCTAGCACAAAAATACTCAAATTTTCAAAACACTCAGATTTCTCTGGACACCCTCCCTTTTCTTTTGCCCCTCGCTCCCTCATTCTGAATATATCCAAATCCTTACTCCTTAAATATGTCATTCAATGAGACGAAATTGGGGCTCTTGAAAAGGTGTGTAAATATGCAGGAAGCTTAAGCCAGGCTAATGAAGATTTAGAAGTCTATTTCTTCATTCTTCACTGGATTTTCTGCCAATAAAAAAAATCAGATTTCCAGACAGTAAATCTAACACTAGATATCCCTCGACTGAAGCATGGATCATCTCTGAATTTAAGTCACAGTAGTCAAAACTCAGATGCCTAGTCCAAACAAGCTCAGATACAGAGGAATTAACAAGAAATAAACAAGTAAAAAGCCCCATTTTAAATACTCTGAGTTTCTCAGACATGCTGAAGGGCTAGAGGCAATCAATACACAACGTCAGCAGAAGAATGATTTGTTAATACCAATTACTGACTGAAGCAGTGGGGTAGGGGTTGGCATTTACAGATCAAGCAAGGTCTGACCATATTCTAGCAGTACAGGGGTGAAGGTGGAGACAAAACTGGAGAAAAAAAGAGAAAGATTTACAGCATAAGGTTTTTTTCTTTCTTCCTTAAAAGGTTAGTGGCAGTACTAAAACCCAAACAAATGCTTATTTTTTTGCCAAATAGAAAAGAAACCTCTCTTTCCAATATGTTTCTAATACAGATCTCTGGCATTCATTTATCCTTTGTAACAATCAAGTAAGTATTTTGTCAACTTTTAAAAAATGTAGTTGAGTAAATCAATGGCCTTAGCAGGAGAGACCTAATATAGAGCCAGTTTTTCCAGACTAGTGAAGGAACGCTGGCTCAAGTCTGGATGGGAGGAGGGGAACCAACATGGCTTTAATCCATCTTTGTGCCTCACTGGCATAAATTACAGCAGCACTTTTTCTGTCATTCCCCAAGCTGGCATCAGCATGTAAAACAGACTGCAGCTAAGTTTTCAGGGGTTTACTGTGTGTGCCACAGTTAAGCTTCTGCAACTGAAGCTGCAAAGACTGGTGCTAATCTTGAGGAAGCCATATTTCATAACCCTAAATTTGAGGTTTTGTAGGAAAGAAAAATCTGCTTTTTATAAAATGTATAAAAAACAAGGTTTAAAAAAGAAATAGAACCAATATTTTTAGGTGTCTATCCTGAAGAACTTCACCCTGCAAAATTCAATAATATATGCTGCAATAAATAGGAAATCCTGGAAATAAAATGGAATATATTATCAAATATTAATTACTAAGAGTGCAAATTGTAATTTAGTTCTTAACAGAAATTAAATATTATAATATGAAAACAGTCTGGCTAACTTCAACATTTACCTGATTCTGAAATTGCTATTTCAATTAAAAAAGACCCAAGCCCAAACCAATTCTAGTCTATACTCTACAACAGACATTGAAAAGTGATGCTGTTTTAAGACCCAAATCTCACTCTGCTACAAAACCTTTTACCGTGAGAACACAAGTTAAGTAAAATATTGTGTGTTTTCACTCCTAATTGTGCCACATTTTTCATGAAACCAATCATAAATATTCTGAAAGACTTCCTTGTATTATGAATAAAAACATTTCTTAAAGGAGATAGAGAGCATAACTATTGATGCTGGAGAGAGAATACCTTCATTCAATATACAGATTTATTTTTTGTTTGTTCTGGAGTAAAATAAAACTATCCCTACAAACTGGGCAAAAAATTGCAATTACTGTCCTGGCAAAAAGAGCTCAGCATAAGACCCAATGTTCCCACAATATTTAGGTGATCTCAGTGACACTTTTCCAAAATTCAGAATCGGGAACAGATTACAGTATCTGACTTATACAAACTCGGCTGCACTTTAAATGGATAGCACTGAACTTCCATGAGTTTTTTGCCCACAGAACCAATAAATTAATAAAAACAGACCTACTACCTTCAATTTCTGCAAAAATCAGGTGATCTTATCTATGTAAAGCATCACTGTTAAAATCAAAATATTTTATGACGAAGAAGAAGATATGTTTAAAAGCTTTCTAAGACACAAGAGATTTTCAGCAGTGCATTAAAGTAAGCATGTAATTAAATTCACTTGAATTGGTTTTAATCCTCATTATATTAAATTAGGTTTTTCACAAATAATTTAGAGGACAATAGCTTCAACACTAGTAATTACACAACCTGGACAGGAAACCATCCATTAAGCAAGACATGAAATACCTTTCTGTCTAAAATAGCTTTCTGTCTAAAACACCTTTACTGTCACACAGTTCTCACAACAACCTTTTGTGCAAATTGGAGAGTATTTTCAGGTATTGACATTTTCACTTTGATTTTCAAAAGTCTATTTTTCCTACACCTCAAATTAATCAACATTTAGAATAGTTTAGACTCAACACAGGAAAGTAACCAGAAGAACTTTAGACTGAAAAACCATGTGAAAAACTACCACCTCATTCCAAATCCCCATTTTAATCATTCTTTCTTGTCCCACAGTATATCTGAAAGCTGAATGGATTTGTTATTTCAAATAAAAAGAAAGACTAAGTTTCAGAGTCTAGACATACTTCCAAAAAAACTTAAGTGACTTATTTACATTTGTTGCTTAGTTACAGCTGTGACAGCACTCCACACTCCACAGGGAAGGAAAAAGCTGATCTCTTCTAAAGATTAAGAAGCTTTATGTTTCACATGTGACACCTCGCATTCCACCCAGGAAACTCTGCAGTGGTTCAATTATGAAGCACCGGCATCACGTGCTATTAATTAAATGAACTATGTAGCATGCTGGCAGTCTCAGTCAAATTCTGAAAGGCTGCAGACTGCATTACTGAGAGCAGATAAAGGCCAGTGATGAGATCTGAATCCTGAAGAAGAAATCCTAAACTTCTAGCCAGGTGCAGAATGAAGGAAAAATTGCTGGGCTTCACTGTAACACAAACTCTAAAATCAACCGGGGGTCTACTTGCAGCCCTGAGTTGTGAACTGATGGGATTAATAACAGACCAAATCCTTCTATTGAGGATAATACAGATTTTGGCTGCTTCCCTGGTGGCAGCAATTTTAATGCACTTCAAGTAATCATGTTCATCTGGTAAGGAACATCTTTCACATGTTAACATTTCAGTTTCTACACTGTATATTGAAAGTCCAACAGGATGAATTTGGCATCTTCCACGAAGTCAAAACTGGAGAAGTAACAATGTAAAACCATGTTTATCAGAACTCAGATTACCAATATGGAAATAGTTTTCAAGCAGGAACAGAATATTGCCTCAATGCAATGTTCTTATTATAGAATCATAGAACGGTGGGGTTGGAAGGGACCTTTAAAGATCACCCAGTCCAACCCCACTGCCATGGGTCATCTGCCACCCTCTGGGCAACCTGTTCTAGTGCCTCTACCCTCTGAGTAAAAAATTTCTTCATAGCATCTAATTTAAATCTCCCCTCTTTTAATTTAAAATTAACACCCTTCATCCTGCCCCTATCTGCCCAAGTAAAAGTCACTCTCCCTCTTTCTTTTAATCACCCTTTAATTAACTTATTAGATATTAGAAATATCTAATAGATAGATAAATCTAATAGACCACAATAAGGTCTCTCCAGAGCCTTCTCTTCCCTAGCCTGAACAACCCCAGCTCTCTCAGCCTTTTCTTACAGGAGAGATATTCCAGGCTACAATCACTTTCGTGTTCCTTCTCTGGACCAGCTCAAAAAAGTCCATGTACTTCCTGTGCTGGGACCCCAGAGCTGGATGCAGCACTGCAGGTGGGGTCTCAGCAGAGCAGAGCAGAGGGGCAGAATCCCCTCCCTGCCCTGCTGCCCACACTGCTCTGGATGCAGCCCAGCACACGTTTGGCTCTCTGGGCTGGGAGTGCCCATGGCTGGGTCATGTCCAGCCTCTCACCCACAGCACCCCCAAGTCCTTCTGGGCAGGGCTGCTCTCAGTCTCTGCTCTTGTCTGGGATTGCCCTGGCCCAAATGCATCACCTTGGCTTTGTTGAACTTTATGAGGTTCACATGAACCCGCTTTTCAAGCTTGTCCTGCTGCCCCTGGAATGGCATCCCATTTTTCTTTAGTGTCACCTGCACTGTTCAGTTTCCTGCCACCTGCAAATGTTCTGAGGGTGCACTCGGTCCCACTGCCTCTGTCACTGATAAAGACACTAAAGAGCATCAGTGCCAAGAAGTGAACGAACGGGCATGTCTTTTCCATCAATCCAAAAAATAACCCATCATGATTTCCTAACCTGTGTGTCTTCCATGTCTTATAAGGTTCTATAAACTTGACTGGTTTTGTATGCAATATATTGTATTTTAGCGGCATGGAGTGATGATCAAAAGCTGTCATAGCGCTAGACATACTTCAGTTTGCCAATAAATCTTGCAGTTTCATGAAGCCTCCACTTGTTTTAAAAGATCAGAGAGAGAAGCGTGTAAGTCCAGAATTTCGCTTAAGGATACGACATGTATTTTTATAGGAGAGAATCTATTCCTTTCACACAAACCATGTAGATATATTTCTTACATTGCACAAGCATGTATGGCTCCTAAAAATTCAGCTGGCGAGCTCTGTTTTTAGGAGTAGGCAGCCATAGTTTAATGTCAAAGTGAAAAGCTTAATGTGGTAATGGTTGGTTAGTTCATTTGCACTTATGACAATACTGGAGAAGAACATAATTACAGAACACATGTATATGTTGCCCTGGTGTTTCTAGTCTTCTGATGTTGACAGATTCTTTTTACACTTTCTCACACTTTCTTCTAAACAATGATTGTTTTGCATTCCTCTTTGGAGGAAGCGAGCATTGATTGACTTGTGATGGAACCAGTGGAGTCAAGAGGTCTCATCATCACTGTCCAATCCGTGCTCATCGTTGGCATTCTATAAATAGACATGTAAAGTAAATAAAGAGGTCTTTGCTGCTCGAGCTGCTTGGAGTCAGGTGTGAGTCTTTCTCTCTGTTGGTAGCGTCACAGCGCCACATGTATACTATGAAGTTTTCAATGTTTATTGGAGTATTTAGAATTCATGTGATTTTGGCAAACAGGAGTAGCAGCATGAAAAATGGGATACAATTTAAAAAGTACAATAGCTAAATTCCAGTAAGAGTGATCAACAGTATGTGTACAGGACAGAACTAAGCTAGGCAACCATTCAACAGGAAAGGATTTGTGGCTTAGAAAGGATTGGAAACCAGGCATGAAAAAAACAGCAACAAAAAAGTAATCCTTCCACTCAACACGGAAGAAGACTTAGCTGAGTGCTGTATGAACTCTCAGACTTCACATTTTGAAAGAAGCACTTGGAACTCTCAAAATTACTAGATCAAAGGGTGTTTTACAGTACTAAGTCTCACTCTTATCCTATTTGAAGAGGAATATTTTGCACATATTAACTGAAACAAATTTTGAGTGTACTTGATTGCATCAGAATTTTTTTATCCCATTGCTGGTTTCTCTCTATGAAAAATATTTTCATAGTTTGAAAATATTTTCATTTGTCATGTTCACAGGAACTGCATCATTAGTTTCATTATCTGCAGTTGCTGTAACATCTTCTGGAATGAAATCTGTGTTTGACTACAGTTGCAACAATCTGTTATTATTATCAGAACCCTGAGTGTCACTACTACCTGAATGGATATCACATGCATGCAACTATATGTGTCACACTAAGTCCTAAACAAAATGAGTAGCAGCAGTGCTCTGAATAAGTGCAGCCTGTGCAGTATTTCCTCTTTCAAATTCAGGCCTATCAAGTAATCCAAGTGGCAAGTATCAAGAAGACAAACTATTTCAGCTGGGTCTTCTGTTGTGACATATTTGGTTTTCATAGTATTAGTCTCTAGGCAATTGACACCCGACTGCCACTGTCACTGACCCCACCTACATTTTTGGGAGAAGCCTTCTTGGTGAAGATTTTAAGCCAAGAATATAACTGAGTTGTGCCAGACAATTCCTACCTACCTCTGCAGCACTCTATACAACCTTTAGGAAAGAAAAGAATCTAGTAATGCATCTGAGTCCTTCTTATTTGGATTGTAAGCCAATAAAGAACAACTAGTGATCAAATAGTACTGAGGACATCTAACAAATAATTAAGAGGAAAGCACAAGCACTAGTTCTCAACATGAAGCCACAAGGAAAATAATGTGCTGAAGAACGCAGATCAAGAGCATCTTTCTAAGGTACCCAGATGCTGTAAAACTGTGTCCACTTACTTAATGTCAGACATTGTTATTCTTTGACACCTTCTTTGAGCAGATACCATGTTTATTATAATATTTTGGAATTCTGTAAGGGAAACTGGATTTTGATTGCTGCAGACAAATATAGATAATCATTATCACAGAGCAGTAGAGGTTGCAATAAAATGTCTCAGCAAAAATTCTGATAACCCACATTAAAACTTAGTCTTATGCATTTCTCTTCAGCACTCCTCATAACACTTCCTCAGATGCGTTCTCAGACAGTAAAATCTGGTAATAATTATCAAACACCATACACACTGTTTACAATAGAGTCATATTTCTTCATTTTCTATTGCATAAAAAGTAGAATGCTGCTGAAAAGTGCCCAAACGTCTGCTATGCACCATGCCAATACAGCAGCTCAGCCAAATATGCAGAGAGAAGTTTGCCAAACAAAAGAAAACATAACAAATTGGTAATGGTTTCTATCTTGACAGAGAATGAAAATTATACCTCAATGTGTGGCCACTCATGGACACATAAAAATGTCTTAGAGGCAATCATTTTACCTCAGATAACACACCCTGACAGTAGAGCAAAGCACACTGGCAGGCTTTCCCTTCCCATAAAAACAGCAATCATGACCTACAAAATGGCCTGGAGGAATCACGTCGTTTGTGTGTATCATATACGCATATGCCATACATTAATTGTATTCATAAAAATAAAATAAAGTACAATTACGCTCTTTTGAAAAGTAGATTAAATTAAAAAATAATTTTAAAATGTTAAGTCACTATAGTTATCTCAAATATTCCTATACAACAGAAATACTGAAAATGTAAACACTTAATCCAAAATATGCAATTTAACTTCATGAGTGCTTCACAGAATAATTAATAGCTTTAAGAAGATTTCATTGCTTTGTTAATGTTGTTTATAGCCAATTTGTGTAACGTACATTTTATAATTTACTTGGCCACAAAGTAAATTATTTGGAAACAGACTGTCTCATCTGTCTGTAAAGTTAACGTGAGCAGTTACTAAGCTGCAAAATTAATATATTAATTATTAGTGTACTATACAGTTTCATATTATTCTAAGTATATTTTTAGTGCAATTCTGAATGTAATATAGTTTTCTGAACAAAAATACAACCTCATAATATGAAATTACAGCACTTCATTCAGTAGGAATTACAGTAGATAGCACTACTGACCATTAGATATCAGTAGTTACTCAGAAAGAAATAGGAAAGATATGTTTGAACTCTATAAAAGTATTTAAAAGACTGGTATTATTACTGTGACAAGAAAATATGTGACATCAAGATCGAGTTCATAAAAAGTTCATAAAAAGACAAGATAAGGGAATCTCATACTGGACATGGGAGGTTTAGATGAGATATTTGGAAGTATTTCTTTACCATGAGGGTGGTTGAACACTGGACCAGGCTTCCTAGAGAAGAGATCAATGCCCCCAGCCTGTCAGTGTTCAAGAGGCATTTGGACAGTGTCCTTAACAACATGATGAAGCTTTTGGACACCCCTGAAACTGTCAGGCAGTTGGACTGGATGACTGTTGTAGGTCCCTTCCAACTGAAATAGTTGCTTTATAATTCTTGGAGGACTTAGAAGCACTTTGATAGCACAGAAGGATCTCAAAATATCAGTGAATATATCCAAGGATCTCAAAATATATATGTATGTTATCTCTCAGCCTGAGGTAGGAAAAGACATAATGAAGGAAGAAAACACTGTCTGAAGAAGCAACAAAATAATTTTAAGTCATATGAGATACAGAAATATTAGTTGTTTTAAAACATTTGCCAAGAACTTTGTTCAAGTTTCTATTCTACTGGTAATTTTACTGTAGCTCTGATGGCTTATGCACAGAACTATGAAAAAAATTGTAGGCAGAGACAGCCTATTTTGTTGGACCAGCTGTAGTGTTTGCCTTATAAACGCAGATGACACATCCTCACAAAACTTTTTTGCTAGAATTTATTTTCTTTATTTCCAGGCATTTTATGCATTTTTGCATTATGCATACTTTTATGAGCATTTAACAGCATGCAGCCTAGGGCTTCAAGATCACACTTGAAATCATACTGATTTTTATCCCCTTGAATACCTATGGTGGGTTGTTTGCATGAAAGATGAATATGAGACAACAGGGTACACACTGATTCCTAGTTTGCATGAAAGATGAATATGAGACAACAGGGTACACACTGATGCCTTGACTGGGAGGCATTGAGGCAGTAACTTCTGCAGTGCTTTATCAACTTCAGTAATACCCCAGCGGCCTTGGGGTCACCCTACACTTCAGATGAAGCAGTCTATTTCCATCTCATTCATCATTTAAAAATACTTACTTCCCCCAACACACAGTTTTAGAAGGATCTAAAACTGCAGAACGCTAAATGTCACCTACTCTCATGCCTTATTTTTCAGAGTGCTAAACATTTTAATTGAAGCAGCTGCCTTCACATTTGGTGTTCTCTGCTACTCAAATTTATGCTTACCAGTGAGACTATGTTAGTACAGCAGGATTTCTACTGGTAAACACAGAAATCCAAACAAAAAAACCTCACCATCCTTCGTCGTTATCTACATCAGGTTCGGAAAGCTCATTTTCAGGAGTTTCTTCAATTGCCTGGGTTAACTTTGTTTTAAATCGGTCCAACAATGCCAGTGTCTGAAATGAAACACATTGTTTTAGAGAAGTTGTATATTTCTACACACTAACACGCAAATACACCATTTTTTGAAATGATTATTATGAGAAAAAGTACAATGAGAGTGATCTTTCGTACGAATTTGGAAGTAACACTTAGAGAGGCAAGTGAGAGAGTGAGAAGCGATGGTGGGCGTGAGAGTGGGACTACATGGAGAGCACCCATGCAGTGAGTGCGTAGGCAATGCTGAGGTAACAAGAGCAAGCCTGTCAGGTGTGAAAAAGCACTTCTCTCACATCTAGTAGAATTAAAATGCATATTTAAGGAACAAATACCTGTAGCTACTTATAGAATAAAACAGCTGATTAAATAAAACTGCTGACAATTAATTTTACTTTCTAGACCTTCCAATGTCCTCTCTTAAAGTAATCAACTGTATAAATTGCAAACCATTCAAGCCTTGAAGATCCTTCATGACACCTGAAGATCATACCATAGGTCTTGTCTCTGATCATCCCATCCGAAATAGGAGTTTGATTAGACAAAAGCTGTATGCCTGAACCTTGTGACGGTAGAGGAGAGCTCTTCAAAAAAAGGCATATGAATAATTTGCACAGCCCACAACTTTTTTTTTGCTGATATTTGAGACACTCCTGAAAACAAAAGCATCAGGGAGTAAGTGCCTAACTGAATTTATGTGGCAGGCTACACTTGATTTGTAGGTGATATGTTGGCAACCTATGCTGTAAAACACCTCTATATGGCTGTGTAGTTTTGTTCGGTCAAGTTTTTCAAATTTAAAAGAATAAAAACTAAACAAGAATAGAAAACAGAAATAGGAAATACCAGAAGTGTTCACTGGAATCAAATTTCCTTCTGGGAGCAATCCTAACTTGAGGAGTTTCCTGGCTTTTGAATTCTTTCAAAAACATATTTTAGCACTGCCAAGGGCAGATTTTGGAGGACGGTTTTTGCATTTACTTTCTTTATTTTTCGTCTAATCTTCTGTTTAAGATGAGAGTGAGGGAAGTTTTGAGGTTATTTGGGCCTGCAAATCATTCTAGTTCTATAGCTTTTCATACTATTACAAACAAACACTTGCAACACCTGAGACAGCAAATCTTTGCCTAGGTCATCAGAAGTGAACAAACTGACCCTTCTAATATGACACTGTGAAAAAAAGCCACATTCCTTGTGTCTTGTCTAGTTTTTGCTGGTGACAGCATTTCTGTGAATAGACCTGATGACAAAAATAATTTTGAAATATCTTAGTAGGCATTTTTGCAGTAAGTCACTAGATGCTATACTGTGCTTTGAATAACTTTATTTGACCCTTGTAGAACAGAAGGGCTAGGACTTCCATTATCTAGTATTTTAGGGAAACATATCTTTTCTCACTCTTCCTTAACTATTGCACTGAGGATGGAAAATGGCATTGTGCTGTAGGATCAACTATAAGGGGTGTGAGACTAGAAAAGGATCTCCACAAGTGAAATGGATTACAAAGAACTTGATTAATTATTGCTGAATAGTTGCCAGCAAGGTTACATAAATAAAAATTAAGATCTACAAGAATATATATCCCTATCATCTCATCTTGTTTTCCAGTGATGTCCAGGACAGGGCTGATACAAATTCATTAGACATGGTTTTAAGTCCCTTGATCCACTCTGCCAACAGAGCTTTAGTACTCTTTGATTCAAAGATAATGGGATTTTGAATGTACAAAGTTTCCATAAACTTCTTAGTTTAAGACTAAATCAGCTTGCTGCACGTATAAATGTTTGCCAAATGCTGCTTTGAAGTCACTAAGCCTCAAGTTTCCAATCTCTTCTAGATTCAACATGTGAACAGGAACATCTTCGTAGCTGAAATGACATGCACTTACAATATGTTTGATATACAGCACAGGTTTTAAGTTGACGGTATTTCCACTTCATAGGCAGTTTCATATATTTAACCATTTCAGACTTTCCTATTTCAGAAAAAGTGAATACTTTTGTAAAGCAAACCTTACTTTGCTCACATTTGCCTACTAAAGTCTACATACATCCTAGCTGATTTTGAATAATAATTTTCATTGTATTTAAAACAGCTTCTCTTTTTACAGTACCTGTAAGCTATTTCTTTCACTTCACAACAACAAGAATATTGATGAGTTTAATATTTCTAAACTGTAACGTAAAATGTTAAAAACCTCAGCTAGAACAAATGCCAAATATGTAAACTTCTGTCCAATGTCATCTTACAGAGAGGAAAGCATAAGATGAAGAAATGCAAACTCTCAAATGTAATTAAGGACACCTCTTCATGACTAGCATTTCCTTTCAGAAGATTTTAGTAACTAAACTGGGAGCCCTTTCAAACACACATTGAAAATTCTCTTACCCATCTACCTGGGTAATTAAAATATTTATTTTTACAAAAAATAACTTTCTTTTAATGGAAAATAAAACAACAGATTTTAAAACTTTGCTTTTATATGAATGAAGAGATAAACATATTCAAAAATGAACATAATTCATTTTCTGGATTTTTGTTGCCCAGGCTATCAAACCATTACCTGATCTTCACGGGAAACTCCTTTCTTTGGCTGCTGCTTTCGCTTGTCTTCATATTTTCTCTTCTCCTGAAGGTATTCTTCAACAACACTGTTTGGAGCAGGTTCCTCCTCTGAATAAGGAAACATATTTGGTTAAACAAATTTAGTTTGGTTTCATGATTTAGTGTCTTTTTGGAGATAAAATACCAAGCAAAACACCCCCATAAAACATTTCTGTCGTACTGCTTTCTCAGCAGTAGAATGATTTGCTACTCGCTGAAATGAAAAACACAACACTGTACTGGGCAGAGAATGAGTCAAAAGATTTTTGTTTCAATTATATTTTACTTTGGAGCCAGGGAAAGCAGGATAACAGAAATAAAACCTCTGATGAAAACTGTTGAAATTCCTTTAACCAGATGACCTTCATTTCTGAAGATCTTTCTTGCAGCAGTTGGAATGTTATGTGTATGAATATTCTCTGACTATTTGTAAAAAAGTAGACAAATACAATTTATAGAAAAATTCGCAGTTTTCCTCTTTTGTAGGCTGAAGTAGCCACAAATCAAGTCCTTGATTTTGCAATAGGGAAAAAAACCCAGTAACATTCAAATTTTAAACAGAGTCCATCTTGTCCATCAGGGAAAAAGTCTATTTTATATAACAAAGTAATATATGGATGACTCAAGAGTTCCTCTTCTTTGTCTTTTTTTAACAGCATCTTCAGAGTATTCACAGTCCCATTAAATTATTAATGAATAAATGACACATTAATAATTTAAAGGGACAAAAACTGAACTGGAAAATTGATCAACACCATACTTCCACATTATTTTCTTCTTCTTGAATAGCATTAAGACATTGTACATATTGATTTAGTATACTTTAAATTTATGTACATGTATTTACACAATTGTTATTCCTGGTAACAAACAGAAGTATAAACCCCTGGATGTCCATTGCAAATGATGAACAGAAAACATTTTTTGAGAAAGCCATTTCAATAAATTTCAGGATATATTGCCTAGTGAACTGCAAATCTAAATGAATTTGTTGCTAACAGGTTTCTTAGGTGACTGCTCACAGCTATACAGAAAAAGTTTCTGATTCCAAACTAAATTTCTCTTGTAACTCAAGTTTTCCATGAAGTTTATAAACGCAGCACTTTATAATAAAATGAAATAAATTTGTAGTGTTATATCTACATATAAAATATTTGTTTACATATTTCTACAAATAAAATATCTAATTTCTTTTTTATCTTAATTTTTACATTGCATTTAAACCCTTTCTATCCTTTGAAGGGTACCAGGGAAAATAACCAAACATAGTTAATACCACTCAGAGATGGATTTTTTCTGCTGTTTTTCAGTTGATATATTGGATATAACCATAAACTGAGTATGACAGGTACCAGCAAGACAAACACAGAAAAACCCATCTTCCAGAAGAACCAAAATAGATAAATGCATACACAGACACATACAGGATGAATAAACAGCTACATGAATGAAATAAAATCTGCCATAAAATCTCATGTAGCATAAAATCAGATGAACTGAGGAGAAGTTCAAGAAAAAACTACCATACATAATGACAAAGACCAATATTTCCCCTTATAATGTCAACCTCTTCTACTAACCAAAAATCCCATTTTTAATTCAAACCAACCCCTTGGCAAAATAATGCATTAGGTTTTGCATAATTCACGTATCCAAAGTGTTGACTGTCTGGAAACAATGTAACATCTTCTCTTACTAACACTTAGCCCCTAGATAAATAATTTGAAGTACAAACCCATCCATTTCCTTATATAAAAAAAACCTCTCCAAATGTCACCAAAAGGTGACATTTACCTAAATGAGTGGTTTGAAGGGAAGTGCATTTACCCTGTGATCAAAATAACTGTCCACCTATGACAAGCAAAAGAACTGAGAAGAGTGTTGTTCAACATGGATGAAAGTGTCAGTCACAAAGTGGCCACAAACATTTAAACCTGGAATCCACCCTTTGATATACATATGCTGAATATAAAGATGCGATCCTTAGTCATATAGGTGTTTTGACTAAAACTTAGTTTAATGTACTGCTCAAATACAGTTCTCATACAAAGAGGGTAAAATTCCCCTGAAGCTGTGTGTTTGTGTACTTCTACCACACTCCTATGTGTGCCACTTACTGTTAATACCAATAATTTAAATTTCAGTTAAAGCCTTCTTTTGAGATTACTGTTTCTTGGGTGTTTGCCTGTCAGAGGTTTTCTAATTCTCAACTTCATGCTCTCTGCCTCCTAGGAAAGCCTTTTCATAACTCAGACAAAAGATAATCAGATCCACTTCAACAAGCTTCAGAGTGAGTCAACCAAAAGAGCTGTGCCCTTGTATGCATCATATTTTTGCATCTTTCATTAAAATGACTTTAAAACATGCTTCTATTTCTTCATAAAGTCTTACAACCTATCACACAACATTAAAAGCAAGCAACAAAACAGGAAGGATTTTTAAGAGCCCCTAAGTCAATTGGGCTACTAACATTTTAAAATTTGAAAATTCCAATGATTACAAAACTGCAGAGTACTTTTTAATATAAATTATATATTCAGTTTTTGATAAGCAGGAATTACTTACTAAAGTTACTTTGTATCTGATTAGTAATTAGCAAGCAAGGAAAAAAGTCCAGAAGAGAGACTTGGTGGGAGGAAACCTTTTTAAAAAATGTAAAAATAGATTGCTGCCTACTACTTCATATCTTCCAGTCTGCAATCCAGATTCCCTGCAAGTCTTTTGCAGCTGAATTGAAAATAAGAGGAAAAACAGCACTGTACGATGGACTTGACCTTCATATCAAACTTGACAAACTTAGGTTCAGCTTGCTGATTCAGAAAAAGGATTGTGACTTTTTATCAGACTGTATTAATCTCCTTAATCTAAGAGGATTTATTCAGACAAAGCTTAATGAAAAATTACATGGATATACAGAAGTGAAATAACAATTACATTCAATTTTGGTATCAAAAGGTGCAGAAGATAATTGAAGTTACAGGAATCTTGCAGACTTGTTCTCTAGGAGGATCTCAGCACAAAATGTAAATAGCACGAAGCAAAGAATTTCTTCTTTAGTTTGAACAAACTGTTGTGCGCATTCTGTCAGTAAGGATGGTGAGGGGGAAAAACCCAAACCAAACCAAACCAAACCAAACCAAACCAAACCAAACCAAACCAAACCAAACCAAACCAAACCAAACCAAACCAAACCAAACCCAAAACCTGCCTTATTGAAAATGCATTTCATCCTACTTTCAAAAGAATTTTTAAGTACATCACTATTTATGTAAGCTAGCTTGAGTCACTACCAAGAAAATCTTCATCTTACTGTGGCAAAATAATGTAAGTAATTTATTTACTTTAAGACAGATTATTCTATTCTGAAATTATGGCCAATACATGCCAAGATGATGCTGTAATCTAACCTAAAAGTTTGGGTTTGGGACATGGTTTACAATGATAGTCTGAAACTAAAGAGAAAATTCTTATGTCTTTAAACCAGAAAGGAAGAGATTGATTTTAAAAAAATATGGAAGACCTTATTTTGCTCACACTTAAATAAGGAACAGTTCAAATTATGTCAATTTTTAACTACAAAATGGAGAAGTGTAACAAAGCCAAAACTTGATTCAAGGGCAATAAACTGAAATGAATGGATGTTTTAGGGATAGATCAATTCCTAATACAAAGTGAAGCAGAAATGAAAGCTTGAGAATTTTAAACTTAATTCCTAAAGCATCTGGTACATTTATCAACACAACAAACACTCAAAAAAAGATGTATCAGAAGTGCTCTATTTTCAAAATTTATCTGCAATTTTATCTTCCACTTAATGAAACTAAGAAATAGGAATTCTAATTCAGCTGCCTGTAGTAGATCAGAACAGCATGATCACTGCTTATGTTCACATTGATATTGCTCTTAAAGACTGGGCTCCATTTCTAGCACTGCAGGTAGAGTAACTTTGTCATAAAAAAGCCACCAATTGTGGCACAGAAAAGGTACAATTTCACACAAATACAGGTCTCAGAGTATACATACAATTTTCCACAGTACAAACTTTGTTTAACAAACCTTGTAGTAATTACTGTTCTTGTAATTAGGACCTGTATAAAATTCTAGAGATTTCATTTCCTTTTAAGAAAGAGATAATGAAGCTGTGCATAAAAGACTTGTCAGAAAAAGAAGGGAATTTGGTTTGGTGAAAGTATTAGCAGAAACACACAGAAGGGTAGCAACAATACATATTGTAACAGAGAAAAACACATTCTGATTCTGAAAATTTAGTGTCACCATAAAAAAGTGAGAATATATAGCACTGAAAAAGATAAATGAAAGACTTACGATTTTTCTTTGATGAGATACAGCCAGCATTAAGATTTTTACACACACTTAAGTAACTTACATTACAAAACATTCTTGATATGCTAAAGTAATCTCATTAACTAGGGTAATGCAACTTTGATATGTAATCATGAGTTTATGGAGAACTGAGGTAAGATAACAAGAAGAATGTACAAAGATGCAAACATAAAAAGGCATCCTGGTTTATTTAGCAGGGCTTGTGTATGTTTGAAATGCGGTGGGCCCATAAATTTTCTTTGGTATCCAAAATGTATTCTTTAGCAACTCAGATGACACATTTCATATGATAAAAGACCTGGACAGAAAATTTGGACAGAAATTCCAAGAAATGCATGGCATAGCTAGACTAAATACGAAAGGCGAAAAAGCCTCAAGAACTTCTTGTTAGAAGAGAAAGAAATTATGATTTAATGTTTTGGTGAATTAAAATAAGAGGCCTAAAACACATTCCTGTATTAGTTCAGTATATTCCACTTTCAGCTCATCAATATTCAGTTTATATCACATTCTTTTGGAATTTTAAAGGTATGCAGTACTCATTTTGAAAATCTTACTGGGACTGAAATCTTAAAAAGAGAAACTGTTTTTGCTCCAAACCAAATAAAATCCTCATAAATTACAAAAGAAATTCTAATATGCCTTAATATTTCAGGAATTAAAACAGAAATCCTATCAGAAGTTACAAATACAGAACTTAGAGACACATTGGATAATTAAAAACCATAACAAATAACTCACTTCTGCTAGAATTAGGAAAAAAAATTATTGCAGCTTTAAATATTATGTGTCTGAAACTTAAAATATAGTTAAGTATAAATTAGTGTAAAAATTAATACAGCAGAAAAACAGTGTGAAATAATTTTATGCTTGAGAGAATTAGTTACATCCTAACTAATTTTTGCTTAGGACTAGTTCTACTTATGGTTTTCTTTGCACCTCCAAGAACTGTTCAGTTAATGTTGCTACAGTTCTGGCCTGCCTAAGATCGTAAAGAGCCACTGTTTGCCAAGAAGTTAAGGTAAGAGTCAGGAAATACTTTGCAACTGTGAAAAATTGAATAGATTTGCTTACAGACTGAGATTCCAGGGTTGGACTGATTACTAGATTTTCAGTTTGCTACAGAAAAAAGCAACAGTTCTAGAATAAACTTACTAGTTCATTGATCCAACTGAAATAATAAAATCTTACAAGTAATACCTAGAGCTTCAAAACACTTATTTGAAAGACCAGAGCAGATTTGCAAAACAGTGTGAACTGCAAGTTTCTAGTAAATGCTTTCTGAACTTTGGTAGTTTTTAGGCACATGGTCCTAGTCTAAAATACAGTTAATTTTCAAATGTTGGTGGATTTTGAGTACATGCTTAAGGTTATTACTAAAATCAAAGCTGGTTTACAGTGAGGTTTTGTCCTCTTTTCTTCTGCAGACAGAGACAACAGGAAAGAACTACTCACTTTAGCAGGAAGGGGACTGCATGGTGATGCTGGGTATTAGGAGATTAAATGTAAAAAAAAAATGTAAACAGTGGGAGAAAACAAAGGTTTGCAAAGATAACACATTCCAGGTGGGTACTTTGATACAATGCAGCTCTACTGTATATACTGAAAAAATCTTCATACTTAATGCATTTATGCTGCAAAGTTCCCAAACCATCAAAATTTGGATTTTGTTATTTTCCAAGTGTTCTGAAGGGCGCAAAACCCTGTTAAAGTCCCAGACTTCAAGGAAGTATCTTTTTATGCAAGACAGGGCTTAACTCTTTCAATGCTCCTGACATTACCCAAAATTTGTAATAGAACAGAAATAGAACATAATGTTACACTGGAATCCTCACCTGATTTTGAGAATTTTCTAAACATTTCAATCATTTGATTACCATGTCACAATTAAAAAAAAAGCATAAAATGCCTCGGTACTACATGCCTCGGTAGAATTTTTACCCTTGAATGTTGGTTTTTACATTAGTTGTTAGGTTTCCCTACTCAGATAGTGCTTTACAGCTTTTCTGTTTTCTCTCGTATGACAATTAAATTTCATTGTCCACGGATTATTTGTCAGTTTCCAAAAATATTCTAGGAAAAAACCCTAATATATTACTTCTTAAATACTACTACTATTTAAAACTGATATATAATTAACTGGGCAGATGCTATATGTCTGAAGCAGATTTCACTGAAGTACATTCCCAGATTTACTCTACAGAACTTTGGAAAGTGTATCTTTTTTGAATATTTGACCAAGTACTTCAAAATGCTGAACTAATTCAGCACTCAAATGATAGTGTTTGATGTAATTTCTGGCATCACTACAACATATGTCACATGAAAGAAAAACATCTTATTTAAAGTAAGGTCTTGACAGCAGTCTGGCATAGTCAACAATACTATTCACAAACTGGAAGACTGGTTATAATCAAACATGTACAGAGGGAATTATTTTTTTTCTCTGACCTCTTGAAACAATGTAAACACTTAAATTTTCACTCTCCAGTCTTTCTTAATTAATCTAATCTCCAAATACAGAAAAATATTAGGTAAACATAATATGAACAATTTGAAGAAACGATACTAAATGTGATGCCAATACTAATAAAAATCTGTGCAGTAGATGTAAAATAGATGTGTCATGCTGCTGATCCTTCCGTAGCATCCTCTCAGAGTAAGACCCAATCCTGTCCAATATGACCTAAGCCTTATTCTCACCATTCTATGATCTACATTGAATTTCGCCCACTATGGTTGCAAGTTTTGGCTGAGATGTAGTGTTTATTAATCAAGCACAGAACCACATTAATGTGGTTATGTAGCCTGTGAACTAACACTTTTTCCTAATGCAGCCAGCTCAAAGCATAGGCAGACACAATGCAAGTGTCTGCACCATCTGCACAGGCACACCTGATACAGCATGACACAACTCACTCTCCATCCTACACTCCCCAAGAGGATGGGCAGAGAACAATGGAAAAATCTACTGCTACTTACACATCAACTTCCTGATAGAAATATTTTAAAATATGTGCAATTTCTTATACATAAACTAATGTGGGATAGGTAAACTATTATACATTTAGAAGACTGTCTTCCATGTTAATAGCTCTACCGTACTGATGAAAATTCAGGCCAAAAAATATAAAATGACTAAGTGCTTTTAACTTTGGGGCAAAATTACTTATTCAGTACAATACTTCTACTTCTGTTAGAGTTCATGATATTCAAGATAAAGCCTATTCAGAACAGGCCTATTCTATTATTCCTCAGCTGTAAATTCTGTTTCACAATAAAGGTATGCTTCATTCCTTCGACTTGAGATTTCACCCTTCCATTCCCTTCCCTACATGAATTACACATATCTTCAGGTATCTCCAAATAAACTTGTTCAAATAGTGCTCTGCTAGTTTGGGGCGGTTTTGTCCATTTTTATTAAATTGCTCATTATCCTTTTTGGTGGTAGAACACTTGGAACTGAGTGCAATAATACAACCACACTTTTACAGGTACTGCATTTGTAGCAACAACCAAACAGCGACAGCCACATCAGAGTGTAAATTCATGTTCATTTTTTTTTCTAGTACAAACCTGAAATCTTTCACTACATTTTCATCAATAATTTTATCCTTCACTACTTGCATTTCATTTAACATCCTTTTAATTTTGCCTTAAATTTTAGAACATGTTTATTTTTAAGATTTTTAGTTAGGTACTCCACTGACTCTTTCAATAGGCTCTTTCCTGCCATCCATCTTTCTCAACAGGTACTGGAACAGCCCCCTCCTATCACAAAAAGGAAAGTCAAGATTATTCAAGATTATTTTTACCATTAGCTGTAACTTGCAGATTTTCACCTGATTTATGGCCTGCCTACTATTTATTTCAAAGAAAACAGAAGGCCCCCACCAGCCCTGGAATATAAGCTCCCTTTGCTTGAATAAAAGGTATCCTTCCAAACTGCACCATAGTAGTAACTATTGTAGTAACTAAGTATGACTTTAGTCTGTCACTGTAAAGGTGAATTTCCTCAAATTACAAGTCCACTGACTGGCATCAGAACAGGGATAAGTTTAAGCAATAGTGTAAGAACTGCCATACATGGCACTATTCAAGGTAATTTATCATATATGTACATAAGGACTACACTTTACCCTTTGCTATACCTCTACTCACAGTTCCTTTTTTACATGGCTAGTGACAGCATTCATTATTTTGCCAGCGAGAGCTTATATTAATTCAGTTATTACTAGAACATTTTCAGAGTCAGCAATTTTTAACATTTGGTATCAGGTTTCATATACAAATTCATGATACTGTATTTTTTATTTTGTCAAAATGCTGCTGATCAAGCTCACCTGTTATTCAAGAGAGTCCAGGAATTTTTCTCAAAACTATGTTATACTTTCTATCACTCTTGTAAATTGTGTGTTATCTGAATTTTTAAAAAACGTTTTATATTTGCTTTCATATTTCCATGGTATTGAGAACTGAACTAAGAATCCACCCTAAAAGTGTGTCTCACAACCCCGGAGTGTTTAACGACACTTTTTCATTTCTTCAGTTTGGCTAATAAAGGGTGTTTCATACTTCTGGACTAAAATGTGCACCTAACATGATATTATAAACTTAGCAATTTATGCACGTTTTAAAATAAACAGAATATAAAAACTATCCGACAAAGAAGTGGGCAGCTGAAGATCCCATTTTGCTAAGGTTTAAGGAAAACAAATATGGTAGTGACTTTCTGAATTTGAGTTCCATTGGTGTCTTATGATACATAAAAGTTGAAGTCAGTAGCTTGGAGTTCAAAGTTAACCATCTGCATTTAAGAACCTTTCCAAGTCAAAGTTAAAAAGACCTTGCAAGTCACAAGGTCACAGCATGGATCTAACTAAAGAACACTTAGAAGTAGAAATACTACCTGATTTGAGAACAAATGCTACCTACACAATTTCCTCACATACTGGCATCATTACACTACTACCATCCCTACGGAAAGAAAAAAATAATCCACATTTCAACAATAGTCCACATTTATGTACATAAAACACAAAACCAAAAAACCTTTTAAAACCAAAATATTAACTGGAGATCTACACAAAACCTCTTACCTTCTTTCTCTTTGGGTCTTAAAGCTCTTTCTTCTTTTTTGTGCTTTGCTTCAAGCAGTTCTCGTTTCAGCTGTCGGGCTTCCTTCCGTAGCTCCTCACTGCAAAGAGAAATATTTACAAGAATATAATCTTCTGAGATGTACAACTACTCAGAAGAAACAGAACCGAAGTTAATGGGCAGCAGATTTTTGATAAAAACAAAGGGAAGGTATGGACTCACTGATGCTAAGAACACGGCAAAGGACCTCAGAAAGTCCATATTTTTATTAGGAGGGATAACAAAACAACATTAGCAGACATCTTACTTTAAGACCCCATTAGAAACATGTTAAGGAAATGAATAATAAAACAAGGAATCCCCATTTGAATTTTAACATTCTAATTAGCCATGAAAACCACAAAAAGAGAATCTGAAACAGAGGTACTGCCAAATAAATACTGCATTTACTCAAGTAATATATCTTAGAATTTTTCCTGGATTTTTCAGTTGGACAAGCAATGCAGTTGTTCAGTGACAAAGACATGAAATGTATGTGAGCATATATTATTAGATATGAAAATTAATTTCATTCTACATATACTTCATGTGATAACACTAGAAAGAAGAAACTAAAATTTGCAAATCATTGTGCCAATATCAAACGAAATATTTGTCTTCACAGAATCACAGTTTGTAAGGGACCTCTGAAAACCAGACAGTCCAGGTTCCTGGTTCAAATAAGGGCCAAATACAGGAGGATGATGAGAGCACTGTCCAGTCAGGTTTCCAATATCCAAAAATGGAGACTTCAAAATGTCCCTGGCCAACTACTTCTTAACCTCCCTCAATGCAAAAAAACCTCTTCTGAAAATTGAATTTGAATTTTATTTCAGCTCATGCCTATTTGTGTCCATCTAATGGTTACCTGTGGAGAAGAACTGATAATTAATTCAAACTTTTCTGATGGCAGAATTTGTATTTTGCACTTTTAAGTTTTTTAAATGTTTAATTCAGTTCTGATTGATTTAACTTTCATGATAATCAATGAAGTGCAGAAATTATTACAATGCAGGAAGATGACATGCAAGCATTTTCCTGCAATTGTTTTATGTACCTTAATTTTCATCTGTAATACCACTACTGACTACACCCTTTTCTAAGCAAAAGACTTGGAACTCTTGGAGGATGACTACTTATGATTTACATTGTCATTTGTATGTATGCACAAACACAGAATTTGTGAAAAACACTAGCAAAGAAGACTATCACTGTAAAATTATTCAGTCAACCACATCAGGAGGTATTTATTTTCAACAGCATGGCAGAAGCTACACTAAGCAAGATTACAGATTTTACAAAAAACTAAAGTTCTATTTTCCCACCTGGAAAGAAAATCATAGAGAAAAAAGAGATAAAGAGATATTTTTAATCCAAGTATCTCCCTTGCTTTTCTATAATTGGGGGATAGCACTGTAAAAAGCTGCATTACAATACTATTATATTTTACTGCAACATTTCCTTATTGAAGTTGCACAGCAGCAACAACACATGTCAATAAAAAGTTGTATGTTAAAAATATTTAGAGTGCCAGACAGTGACACCAACACAGAGAGAGTGTGTTACAAATGGCACTTGGGAATAACAGAGTCTAGCACATCTGAAGTTTCCTGTAAGGGAGACCCACTTACTCCTTCTCTTAGTTACCTAAACACTATTGCAGCATGAACAATGAACTAGCTAGTGACAATTATTCAGGTCCCCCACTCCCTCATTTTCCCCAGCTGAAAGACATTTTTGTACAGAACACAGAAAATCCTAATTCTTAGAAAGTCTAACTCCAAAATATTCTTTCAAGCCCTTTCTATGATCAGTACTAGGTCAATAAACAACTTTGATACTTGGCTCTTTACAGACTTCACACTGTGCATATTTTTATTTCTAGGCTCACTTTGCCAAATTAGGTTGGTGAGAAAGGCAATCCAAAAAGGCTTCATGCTAAAGAGGAAGCTGGCTGATAGGAAGGCCATACTACATTCACAATCCACATTCACTGGAACAGAACTAGATATCCCTCCTGACTTTGTAAACAGGAAAATGTCAAACTGATAAGGCAGACCAAAATCAAAGTAAGGGACCACAGTCTACCTGTCCCTTTCATCTTTGAAGCCTAGGTCTTTGCATGCAGTAAATCAGCATTCAGGTTTCACATAACATCAGTTAGTAACCAATCATGTAAATGTCTGCTATCCCCGTAAAGTTTCTGTTCCTATAAAAGCACAGCTCTCTGCTCCATCCTTGTCTCATTGCTCCCTTGATTCCCCAGCTACACTGCAGACTCTCCTCTTCCTCTTGCTTCCTGCTTCTTCCTCTTTTTCCAAGTTTCTGCAGCCTGGAAACTACTTCTGCTCTCTACATGCAGAGATACTGCCTAAGCAGATGTAACCTTCCCCTGCAGAAGACTGAAAAGGACCTAGACAAAGGGTTTGTAACTCCAGAATTTTATGATTCTACTCAGAACAATAAAATTATTTTATCTAGACAATTTATAGTGAAATAATTCTAAGATTCCATTTGAATTTCTGGTTTAGCTGTGCCTTGGTTTGGTAAGACTGTGAACAGTGAACTGATAGGAACTCCAGAAGCAAAGAACTATGAGTACTTAGGTAACTCTGCGCCGAAATCTAGTTACACCCTAAAGACCCCATGTATGGAGAAGGCATCAGCTTTCCTAGTAAACTGCTCGAAGGCATGATCAAGAAAGAACAACTCTACATGGTTAATTATGGCCACCACTCTGGCTTCTCTTTAGCAGATTGATTCATACCCTTTTTAAAAGAAAGAATGCTCTCCTAATATTCACTTTAATCACTTCTGTCTAATCTAGAACTCCTTGCAGTATTTCCTCAGCCCTTTTGAAGACGGAATTTGGAATTAGATGCACTGATGGGTTTCAGCTTCCCCTATGTATCTGCTGATGGTGTACTTGGTTCCTAACTCAAAAAGGAACATAAGGGCATCACTGCACCGAGCACTCATTTTCCACAATGACTCTCAATTCACCTCTTGGTCACTTCTTTTCAAAATGTCATTCAGCAGTTGTAGTAACCTGTAACTAGTCTGCATTTTTGATTTCCAGATGAAAAACATAGCATTTAGATATATTTCAAGGATATTTTTATTTTATTGTGCAAACTTAGGCATTAAATTAAAATTATTTGTAATACTCTGTTCACACGTACTCTATCAATTTCATAGAAGAACTTCTAAAAAATAAAAATAAGATTGTCACTGGCTTTCAAATAAATGCTTGATACAAATCTACCTGTATGATAAACACAGAAGAAGTTCAGTTAGTACTCTAAATCAGAAAGTTGACACTTTCTGAACCTGTATCATATAATTCCCTGCCTCCAGTTTTCCCAAAAGGCAATACAATCTGCTACCTACAAAATCATACTAACTAGCATTAATTTCAACTTTGGTAATTTCTTTTTTTTTTCTGAAGAGTGTACCAAACCATTCTATTTTACCTGGTTAGGAGTGAAGGAAAGCTAACTTCATTTCTCTGTATCCTACCTATCCTACCTATCACCAAGACTGGACTAGGAAATAGTAGTTCTGTTCTTCGAATTCTTGTAGATTTCTAACTTCTATTAAAATGAACACTAGTAAAGCAGAAAGCATTGCTTTTTCACCAAAGTTCTTATACTTAAGTTAGCTAACCCTGTTATCTGAAAATGTTTAGTCTTAAAAGATGGGGGAGGAAGTGCTTGAGAACAGCCCTACTGAGAAGGACTGGGAAGTGCTCACGGATGAAAACATGGACATGACCCATCAGTGTGCACTCAAAGCCCAGAAAGCCAACTGTGTCCTGGGCTGCATCAAAAGCAGGGTGGCCACCAGAGAAATGGAAGTTATTTTCTGCAATTATCTTCTTAACAACATACATTCCATGCTTCAGCTTTCTAATATGTATATATATTATTTCTCTTCTGTATTTTAGATCAGAATAATATTCAGTTAATAAGAAATAAAATCAGTTGGAAATTTAGCCAAATATTTTAGGTTAAATGATAAAATTGTTTCTAAGTACCATGTACTGAAGGTGTTTTTTGGAAAGTAACTAATGGTCTTCTGAATTTATAAAGAAATTTTTTTCAAAAAAGAGAGGCTCTGTATTTGACTTCACTTTGGCAAAAGAAAAGAGAACTAATTACAGAAACAAACAGTAATTGTGACTTTGGTGTAAGTGACCACATGATCATACTTGCTATGTACGAGTCCAAAACCACTCCTCCTTCTCTACATACCTATATAAGCCTCTTTGTACTTGTAGGCTTCTGCACGCATGTATATAAACCATAACTATCTGTATTTATTTAAGCACAACAAGTCTCTAACAAATAAAATATATATTATACACAGATACAAATATGACCTAGAGCGACAGAGTATGTTATTCAGCTGTGATTTAGGCAAAAAAACCAGCTGCATATATTCAAAACTAAATCAGCTATTCCCATCTGGTGATGACAAACCTCAGAAAATGCTAAAATTCATTTGGTGCCATATTTGAATACAAAATGCCGGAAAACTTTGCATACTATGCATTTCCAAATTCACCGCAACTCCAGTCCAAACTTCACTACAATTTGGAGTATTCACTACTCCCTCTCTAAACTCCATGTAAGATCCTAGAGGGGTTCAAACTCCTTTGGGTTACTCTAGCATATAGTCATTCACTGATGCTGGTACAACCAATATTAAGTAAGACCACATTCTTTCAAAACTGAAGTATTTAGGTGGTGGCAAAACAATACAGATAGCCTCAAAGAGCATTTACTGAGAGAAGTGTAAATTTATATTGGAGGAACTATTCAGAGACTGAACAACTAAAAGATTTTGCTGTCTTCATCACTGGTCCTGGAGGTTTTCTGAAATGCAAGTCGTAGTTGAAACAAGAAGTAATTCAGGAAAGTGCTGCAGTAATGACTGAATTATTATTTTTGATGGCATAGCATGTTATTTTCCCTTCTCCTTTTTTAGGATTATAATTACATTGCTTAAATTTTTTTAGAGACAATTTATTTTCATTTGCTATTGCTGTCTTCTAATTCAGTAACATCAAAAGAAAATTACTAACTGGTTATCCTAAAACAGTAACATTATTTAGGAAGTGTTGTTCCAAGTAAGCATATCTGAACAAGGAAAATAACTCAAAATATTCTTATTAATTAATAATATTAATTTTAAACCCATTTTAGAATGTTATAAATAATAGAAGTATGCCAAGATTGTTATGTAAATTTAATTTTTACATAAGCAGAATCCTATAACATCTTAATAAAATAAAATGAATACTGAAGTACTTCAACTCTGCTCACGTTAATTTCATAGCAGAAGACATTATTTAAATTCAGTTTAGATAAACTGACTAAAAATCAAGCTATAGTACAATATTATCCTTTCATCATGTAAGCTAACAGCCTGGAAGGAAGTCCTGGATTCAATCCCCTCCCGTTACAGGCAGTCACATCTTTCCCCAAATGCATTAATTCCATTAAAAACACATTTTATGTTCTCTTTCTTATATTTAGTAATTATAATTTTCAACACCCATGATTTCTATGGACAGGTCATTCAAGCAGGCACCCTAATAGTATCAGAGGCAATGAGAAAGAATCTCTATTCAGATAATAGCTTTACTTTCTGCTAGACACTTTTGAAAAATGCATAATATTCTGTTTGAGAGTTCCAATTCTATGTTAAAACACAAATAGTATTTCCAAACAGAGAACCCCAATGATAAACCAAAACACTATGAAATGTCATGTTTGCACAACTAACTGATTTGCAGAATGTGTGGAAGAATCAAGGTGAATGTCTGCTCTACACTGTCAGTTTTGAAACCTTTTCTGATATTCCCCTTCTGCTCCTTGGGATATCTGCGAACATGCAATTCTTGGAATGGATAGCAAATTCCCCATTTGGCATGTACAGCTAAGACTTTTCTAGGGTTCAAGAATCCTAGTTTTGTCTGGATTGCATTACTGTTCGTCTCTGGTACTGCAAGAATTTTACAACCATAAATATGAGAATAAAAATTATGGATTTGGAATATGCACTTCGTCTTTCTGCCAGCCTGGTTTTGCTGTAGAAGTCAGAGTTATATCTGTTTTCTGCAAATGGTGTATTGCAGCTGTATCTCAAACAAAATGATGATATAGAAATGGTGGCAGACATATTCAGCAGTCTTGACATTGGAAAACTGTAGGTGAAATATTTTAATATAGCTGCTGGATCGTGTATGGCCACCTGTGCTAACAGTAAGGCTGACAGTTAATGACATGTTGACTTTAGCAGCAGCTGGTACACTACAGCTTGCAATTAGTACTGTAACTCTTGCGTTTTAAAAATAAAATGTTAAAAACTTCTGCACGGAATGAATTTATGGATGAAACACCAGTATTTATATATTTTACCTAGGAAAGATTTCAGTGGTGAAATCTAAAAGGACTGGCATGTTTATTAAAGACTACATGGGCAACTGTTACTGTCTTTTCATTACCAAAAAGTAAGTGTAAACAGGTGCATCGCATCACTAACACTTCAGAGAACCGGCACTCTATTTTAATTATACATACTGGACTGTGAGCTACGTGGTATGCCAGCAGTCCCTGTATTGTGCAGTGAATTCTCAAAGGCTGAAGCTGGTGGAGAATGTTACCATTTTACTCTACTGGGAGAGACTCAAAAAACAGCAGAGTCCATAAGCTGAACATGAAGTACAAACTTGAGCAAGAAAGAGACTAAAGGACAGGCAATATATTTTATTATGGTTACTAACACAGATGTAGAAGGAAAAAACCCCACACGTTCCAGGGCACACAAGATCTTCTTCAGCTAGTTTATTTTTCTTCCACAGTTTGCTTAATAAAAGGTATTAGCTTTCACTATAAACTTTCTTTGCTCACATTGTTCAGCCACCAGTTACACTGCCAGAAAATGCAGATGTATGCATTAGGGCATGCATAGAAGCATATATCATACAGCACATATCATATATTAAGACTGATTTTTTGCACTATCTGGACCTTTAATATTCACAGCAGATCCTGGAACAGATAGGAGACCCTACATTTTCTCAGTTTAAGACGAAAACCTAACTGCTTACCACAAGAAAGTTAACAACTGTTAAACAAAACAAGAAAAAGTGAAGCATCTCTCATCCAGACCAATGCTGTATCTATCTGGATTGCAAATGCCCAGCTTAATGCTCGATAGAAGTAGGTTGGGTTTTTTTTTTTTCCCAATAACACACCACATTACAGACCAATAGAGTTGTTGCAATGAAGTTTTCCTCTTACTCCGTCACTTCTGAATGATGGCCTGCAGGGGGAATTTTTGGTTTTATTCTTTACTGTATGATTCTATGACTCTTAAATTTCATCCTATTTCTATCATTCAAGCTTTTGAGAGTATACAGTTTTGCATCAGGATATTCCTATCTCATTAACATTACTTTCCAACTTTATAGTATTTACAAGCTTCTGTTAACAAACTATGGTGGGGTTTTTTTTAGTATTTAAAGTATTACTGAAAATCTGGAATTAGAACTAGCCTACAAATTTGACTCAAAACAATAGCTTTCAACACAGCATTCGTTCTCTTCTTACTTATTTTGCAGTTCTTAGTTCTTGTTTTGTATTTCCCTCTCTTTAATTTTAACCATCTCCTCCAGATTAACCCCAAATAAATTTTATCATGAATATTTAGCCTGGAAAAAAGCTTACTGTGGCTCAGGAAATACCTACAGGCAAGTAAATTTATCAGAATCTTTTTTAGTAAACCAATTCAACATGTTTTTTCTATTAGCCACTAACAGTCATCTTTAATATTCTTATTTCCATACCTAGATCATTGTTTTATATTGTTCTACTATTTTAGGGAAACCAAACCAAATCTGTAACTTGATATGAAAGCTTAGAAGTGTGGTTTCACCAGAAAAGTCAAACAGATTCTAGTATCTTAGATAAAAGTGATAAATGCTTCAGAAGTAGCAAGGGTGTAAACCAAAAAATTCCAAAAATATTACTTGCAATGCAAGACTCACAAAAAAATGGACCAGAAAGACAAGCATTAAATAGTGTGACTAGCAAGCAGTAGAATAATTTTTAGAAGAATTTTGCATCTGTAAACCTGAAGCTAAAGCTGTCAGGATAGACTGTAAAAGGTCTTACGTTAGAAGGTATATTAAAAGGGCTATGATGAGTTTTAAAGAGGAAACAGCTGAACATTTAATGCTAAAATGATTGAATTAATTAAAACAAGAAACATAAGAGGAGCAAGAGGTCACTAGGTCATATGGGATTAAAGGGACTAATAAAGTAAAATAAAATCACTCCTGATCAGATAAATGATTGATTTGTGTCAGCTTTCTCTAAAGAAGATTCTAGAGAGATAACTCTCTAAGAACCTGATCTGATTTGGACATAAAGATCAGACAAGACCAGAGAGAGAGGTATCAGGTAAATTTCAACCAACTCGAAGTGCGATAAAGCTCCAGAGTATACCCTCAGGAAGGAACTCAGAAATGACTGTTTCACTAACTCACCTTAAAATCAATGTCGTACCAGATGACAAACACTTTAGAACAAAAGGGATGTCCAAGGACAGTGAACATCATGACAGCTTCTGTTTTAAGTAACTAATCAAGTAATTAAGTAAAAATCATCTTGAGCAGCGAGTCTCTAAGTTTTCTCACTAATCCAGTAGTTTCATTCAAATGTACTGGTGAAGGTGTGAATGAAAAAAGTAATGCTCATGAACAAGGTGAACAGCTTTAATATTCAAAAAGCCTATACAATAAGCCTTTTAAAAAGAGAGAGAAAATGGTGAAAAGCGGATTGAAAATATAGAGTGAAAAAAATTAACCAGACTAAGACAAGAATAAGCAACCACCTTTCAGTATAACTAGATTAATACTTCAAGTTAAATACTCTGAATAAATGGAGTGAGATACATTTCCAGAAGATCCAAAAATCAGGAACTCAGCCAACCCCAGACAAAAAATGGTGATTTCTCATGGTTTTAGCTCAGGAATGGAAAATGGAACAAACAGGTTCTCAGAAACTCTCATTAAATTATCTTACAAAACTGGAGAATATCCTGCAGAGTGAAGTCCTACTCTTTACAAGGACTGTTACTCTAAAGTAACAGAACAAGTTCATGAAAAAAGCAAGTAAACTTTACTAGTAACAGCACAATGAAGATCTCTACCAATTTGTAGTTGTGGAAAACAACAACAGAAAATGCACATTTCTTAAGGAGAATAAACCAAGAATTATTATGATGGCTCTACAAGAGACAGTCCATTTAGAATACTATAAACGAAACCGAGTATCTCATGCCAAAATGGCCAACACAGTAATACAGAAAACTCTAGAAAAGATGACAAAGATTATACCCATCACTAAAAATCACCCCTGACATGAAGATTAATAGAAAAGGAATTATTCATTCCAGAAGAAGATGAGACAGAGGAAACATGAAAAAGTGTAGTAAAACCACAGCTACTGCAAACTTTTAATATCTAAGCAATGAGGCACTCAGTAATATCTCAGCAATTTAGAAAAGATAAAGTATCTTTCACTTTTCAGATGAGACTACACAGTTTATTTGAAATAAAAAACCTTCACATTATTAAAAGTATGTCTGACATTAACATGAAAACCAGAAACATCTATTTAGAACAATTACTGCTAAAAATGAATTTCAGAAGAAATAGAATACTCTATGTCTTGGGACCATCCAATTACAAATCGGCTTACGGGTATTGCTGATGCATTCCTTTCCCAATTCTCTGAGGCAAATGGTACTGGCCACTGGCCAGACAATTCCCCTTGCAGATTCCTACATCATCAGTGGAGGAAAAGACACTTCAGACCATATTCAGCATACCCCAAATGGAAATTTTTTCTCTACAAGTCTCACTCTAACTCTCCATTTTATGAAAAGTGTCATCAGTGCTCATGATTACCTAATACCAAGATATTTGTATCAGCACCAGAGTCATCAAAAGAATATAATACAAGGAATGAGAGAAATAACTTTCTATGTATTTTAATACTGGTATACCTTAGGTTATTTAAAACACCTAACTGGACAGATTAAAATAAGAACATAATATACGCCAATTATATATCACCATTTCTTGGAAATTGGATAAAACACTTGCTCTGAGTTTTGCCTGCTGTTTCCCAACATCTGATAAAAATTTTTAACAGATGGAAATGATTGCAAAGTGAACAGCACTCCCTTCATGTTCTCCATTCTCCTGATTTAATCACAAACCCACTGAATCTGATAGTAATGAAACAATAGACTTGTTGCTGATGAGATCACCAAATGGCTTTCATAAAAACCTATCAGAAACTGTAAAATATAGTCAGTACAGACATACAGAGTTATTTCCTGATCCGCCATATTACCTGTCAATACAAAATAGCAAATTCTATAATAGAAGCAATGTTAAATAAACAAATTTTATTTGCAATTAGATTGAAGACCGTATTACAAAAAAGAATTTTGCTAAAAATCCTTCACAGAGTTAGCTGGCCTAGACATTTATCTATTTTAACATTCTTCCTCATTACAAATGGCAACATTATTCCTGAATGAGTTTGCTCTGCAGTCTCTATATAACAGGTATTTTAAAAAACCAAATTAGTTAAAATGATTTACTACTGCAGACTACAACTAGGAACTCTGAGCACACAGTAGCTAGTAGTTCTTCTAATAATGTAAAAAAGGCTTGAAATTAAGTATGTCTTGGGGTGCCCTCAGGATCAACGCTGAAATGTCTGAAAAATCAGCTAAACATTCTAAAGAACATACCTAACGTATTCCTCCACAAGCAACTACAGTTTTTCTTCTTTTACTAACACTTGAAATGAGCAGATCTCTGAAGAGAAAATAATTTAATTTTTCCCAAATGTCAACTTTACATAAAATTGCTTTTTTGTACATAAAAATGTCATCAGCTTAATGCCAGTTTAAAGAGTGTCTGAAGAATGTTTCAAGTCTAGAAACAATCACTGAGCCTCACTCAAAACAAAAAACCACTCCTTCTTCCAACAGTACTATTTGAGCCTCAAAGGATCCAACAGGGTGATTCATCCAGCCTGGGGATCCTCCCTGGCTGCCCCCTCTTCTAGGGGCTCCTCTGATCCAGATGAGAGAGCAGACTGGAAAGAATTTTTCTGGCAGCAAGAAAAGAACCTAGCTGCAGCAACTGCTTTTCCCAAGCCCTCTTTTGTCACATGAAGGAACCGTATGTACATGATGTGACAGGATAGAGAGGTAGGACACTATGGGAAAGTCAAAAGCCAGGATTTCTACTGTCAGAACAATTTATATCATACTTCTGAGGAACTCCTCAAGACAGAGTTTGCTAGGTACAGGCTGGATGAGATGATCAAAATAAGCCAAGTAACATATTGTGAATTCTCTGTCTCTGGAAAAATTATATAGCTCACTCATCAGTCAAGCACTGTTAGCTCAGTCTACACCTGCTTCTGTATCAAAACACAAGCTGGTTAAGAGGACCTTTCAAAAATCCCTTGCCTTAACTTTATGATCTCCTCTATCTAAATAAGCTGACAGAAGGAGCAGATCAGTTTCAACCGGGATTTTGGTGAGAATGGGCCATCAAATCCTTCTGGCTGTCCAGTAAAAGAAGAGACCCTCATGTCAAAGTTTGTTCATAAATCAGATTCCAGACATCGCAGACAGGATATGATTAGAGATACTGGCTACATTTTGTATGGAAGGTGAATTACAATATAAGTGAGATCTGAATGAGCCTAAAAAATATATCCAAACAAACACAGGACAGAAGTATCTTCAACAGAATGTAAGCTACAGGTGTTATTTGCTATTTTTCACATGACAAAGACTTGAGGATATAAAACGAAACTGCAAATTAGGAGATTTAAAAGAAATAAAAAGAAATATTGTCTCCACACCTCTTACAATTAAATTGAGGAATGTATTAACACAGGACAGCAAACAGATCAAAAGCATGAACAGGTTCAAAGCAGCTGGGTCTAGTCACAGAAGAAAAATATACCACAGAAAGTTAAACAGAAAAGGCCAAATGAACTTCCTGACTAAATAAGCCTTTAAGTTCACATTGTTGGAAAAAGGAAAAGTTGCCCGGTAGTATTTTACCACTATGCTGTTTCTGTCCACCATCAGAGGCAGGTCATTTGGCTAAAGAGACATTTGATCTGTTAGATCTTTGCTCTAATTCAGCATAATTTATTCTTAAATCAGTTATGATTTCTAAACCCTGACATTTATTATCTTGACTTAGTAGCACACAAGTGTGGAGTGATATCTGCCACAATGGAGAGCTCCATGTCTGAAGGTGCATAAATGTATTTACTTTTTAAATTGATTTTAGGAATTAAATATCACTAATGTAAAAACATTCCTCACAGAAAATGATCTGCCATTTTCTGTTTCTGAATGGAGGGAAACTAAGTTTTCTGCAGTTCCAATAAAGATCATCCCCCTATTTTATGTAATTGGAAAACCTGATATAACTTTGAAAGCAACAACTGTGAGATATGCAATGGTAAAGCAAAAAGGAAAAGCATTCTAATTTGATGTAATCCACCAATAGTAAAATAAAGAAGTAGATTAATAACCAATAGACTGATTTTTGAAATATGATCAAAGTCTGACTTAGTATTTATGACCTGTGTGAACTTCCTCCATATAGAACTCTTAATGCACAACCATCATGCCACATCTGACATAAGAGTTATCTGAAGAATGTCTAATGACTATAGAATTAATTACACCAATGTATGCACAATCAGAAGAACTCTCCTAGCTTCCCACAGTGTTATCAAAGCATGTATTTCAGTGCTTAGTATATTCTGTACTTTAGTTTTTAAATTTCAACTGTATGAGTCACAAAAACCAGCAAAAAATTAGTATCAAAGTAAGACTACTACAAAAGAATGAATACATTTATAGTGGTTTCTATAACAATTATTATAATCTCTGAAGTCTGTGAATAACCAAAAGTAAGGTCCATGATCTCAGAGTCCTACAAGCTCTAGGTTATTTTACAGAGGAATATTTGAGCTGATCTGCTTCATACCCTGTGATGGATTTCACATTCTTATGAAGTAGTTTCATCTCTAATTTCTTCCCATTACTCATTCCCTGGTTATATAAAAAAAGAATGGCTCCAAAATGCCTCCTACATTATTATCCCACATCTGTACATCAATTAAGCATGAACTATATGTGAGCCAGAAAAAACACTTTGATACCTCTTTAGGCTGAATGAAAAGAATTTCTAAATTGAGCTAAAGCACATCTCAAAAATGAAATCAAGTAGCAAAGATGTTTTATTGTTTCAGTAGATTTGAAACTGGACCTGAATCATTATGCTGGAATAAAAGCCTACTTCAGATGATCATCTCACCCTCAGGTATGAGTGAAAAGATTTGCAACTGACTAATAATGAACATTATTTGTATCAAACCTATTTATGGATATCCAACAGGATGTTTTATTCTAGTAGCCGTAGCAAATTAGAGACAACAGATTGACATATACAACCATGTTAATTATTTATATTGTAAGTGCAGTATCAAATCAAACTGATTTTTTACACTCCTTTACATGTAAATAATTCTATTGGGTTATTATACTGTAATGTATTATACCTAATAAAATGAAACAAACAAACAAACAAAACAAAAACAACAACAACAAAACACCAAAAACCAAAGCCAAGTCAAACAAAAAAACCAAAAAACCAAATGGACATATGTATAAATTACATTGGCTTACAGCGTTGAGGTTGAAACATTTCGAAACAACTAGCTCTAAGTATACAAGGAAAACTAACCTTATATTTGAACATTTTTAAGACAGGTGCTACGTAGCATGCATTTTATCCTATGTATAACTGTTTCAATCAGGAAATATCCTGCAAGTTTCATCTTTTTAGGCTTTGGTCAATTAAGTTTTTGTTCTTAATAGTTGAATTCATTATATACAGTTGACTTAATTTTATATATAAGCTGAAATAGGTAACATTTTCACAGCTCACATAACAAGAACAGTTTGATTCTCATAATAATGCCACCACTGACATAATTTAATCAGGAGAGGGCTATAGAGGGCATTTATCAGTCACATATAAACATGTCACTTAAGTACTATTTTTAAAATGTAAATATAGTACTTCATCTAATAAACATGCAACTGCTTTACTGTTGCTTGAATAATATACTACATAGCATAACTCATACACTATAACCATAAAGTGTTTTACACTCTATGAAGTAATGGGAATTATTCTCGGTATAGACAAGTTCCATTAAACAGACAAGAAAACCAGCTGTAACACACAGAAATATTTCTATGACCTGCTGAAGATAGTGTTCATTTGGTTAAGGAATAAAGTTAGTAACTGGTTCATCTCTGCTTTGGAAACAAAACAGGCATGTGGCATCATAACAAAGCTTGCAACATGGGTTTTAATTAAGTACAGAGACATTAAGGGCAAACTCTGTTTTGTGAAAAAGTCTTAGTATTTACAGGAGTCTATTTGTCCCAACCTCTCAGCAGTAAATAGTGTGTTATCTTTAAGCTGCTTAGAATTTAGAATCATACAGTGCAGCTAAAATACTAAAGTCTACCAATAAACCAATAAAACTCAGTGCTTAAAAGTCAGGTTAACAGTTAATATAAAATGATATCTGCACTTAGAAATCAAAGGATGCCCCTTTCTTTTGAATTTTCTTACTAAAATTACTGGCAAAGAACATTTATTGATAGCCAATAAAGAAAAAGAATATTATAAAGAAAAAGATAAAAAGATCATACCAAGAAGTAGTCTTTCTACAACAACATAAAGTTGCCAATATTATTTTTACTTTTCATCTTATCTGCAATTTCTTCACTGCACCTGTTAATCAGTGCTAAAATAATAAAGAACACTGGACACAAATAATGAGTCTCAGGATCCTCAATGTTACTTTTTCCTTATATTAAAAAAATTCCTTTCTATCATGAAGTCTGTGCATAACAACATAAAAATAATACATATACAGTAATTTAGGGGGTTTTACTTCAAAATTTATAGTATGATAATACATAAAAGATATATCGTACAGTATATTATATAGTATAATATAGAGAGTATTAGGTACTTCTCCTTTATCATTATCAGCATTTTGGGATCTGGTTTTCATTTGTTGATTAGTCAGTAAAATCCTGTTCCTGCTTTTACTGAACTACTAAAGATAACTACTAAATATTCTCAAGTAAGGAATGTCAACTGAAATGTTTTGTATAAAATACTCTCATGTCACTTAAGTTACCAAAAATCAAATTCTTTGTGAGAGTCCAACTGATTTTTACAATTTAAATCTAAAAATACTTGGCAAAATGCTTGCAAACTAAAATCAGTAGTCACTTCTCATTCAAGCCTGCTGTACCACATTTTATTCTAAAAGTATNTAAAAGCTTAGATTCTGCTGAAAACAGCAAAATTTGTGGAAAATCCACAGGGAGGCTCCAAATCCTTGGGATTTGTGGATTTTCTGTTTGAACAGATTTTTATTGTTCCTGTTGATTGCCCCAACACTCACTTTCAGGCACCAGGCAGCTTGAGTTATGTTATCTGTGGGCATTTAAACAGTACCAGCAGGTAGCTTAATTTTCCAAACTCATTTTTCCTTAGAGGTAGAATGCCAAATAACTGTTTGGAGAGACATGAAAATGTAAAAAGAATGATCTGATCAGTTTTGTTAATTTAACTTGGTTTAATAATTGCCACTGACTTGTTAGATATATTAAGTTATAAAAATATTTTTATATGGACTGACACCTCTATTTTCATTCTTTTTCTTATTGCCTGATCACAAACTATAGGAAAAATGGTTCTGTCTGGGCTAAATGCCCAGAACATTTGAAGCATCTCATACTGAAACAATAGTAGTCTTTGTTGAACACCATCTGCTAGGAGATTTTTTTTGATCATTGGGTGTCTGCTAATACAGATGCACTGCACTTCCACAAAAGTGGAATTACATTTAAGCTCAGACTAAATACGACTCATGTAAAAAGTGTTTCATTTCACGTAATGACTGAGCTGCAGTTATATTGATGCAACACACACAAGATAAACATGTTATATGTAACCAGATTATTCAGAAATATTTGCTCTTGCTGTTTTGATTTTTACACAGTCATTCATTCAGAGCCATAAATCTCAACTTTCAGTGATCATTTGTGTTGTGAATTTGTTGGTATCTCTCACAACTCAGTGTTTCTTCAGTAGCTATTATGGGTGAACTGACTTGGCTAAATTCCAAATCAAACAGTAAACAGTGTATTAATAAAAATTTGCAGATACTGAATAACTGTTACCTGCTGTAAGACAACAGAAATGCATTAAGAGACTTATGAAAATTAAAATATGGGCAGAAATGAACTCTGTCTTGAAAAGTGCAAGAAAAAAATCTAAGGAAGCTAGCTAAAAGTGCAGTTAGTCAACAGAAAGAACCAAGCAGTAGCATGAAACCCACAGACAATGCAAACAAAACTAATTAAAGACAGCATTGTGGCTATATTCACAGCTCTCTTTAAAAAAAATTGTGGAATTAATATTCTGGTCATACCAGTCCTGGCTGAAGTTCCACTGCAAAAATGACATGACAAATGTTAAACTAATTTCTGGAACAGCTAAAAAGGGATAGTTCAAAATTTGTAGCAAATTATTTTTAAAGCTGGATTAAGAAAATGCAGAAGATCTACTAGGTTACTTAGTTTATCTGCTTCCTCTTTTCTGTAAGACACGTACCACTTTTTGGTACTCCTGATATGAATATCTGAAACAATCATTTCCTTATGTTTCATAATTTGGAAAATATTTCTGATATCCAGTTCAAATATTCTGATTCTCCCTTCCTTTCAGCATCTTGGAACTTTTCCGGTTTTGTTCTTTGAAAAATCCCATAAGAAATATGCTACTGTACATCCTCATACATGAGTAGACACTAAAGCTTTAGAAATGACCTTGTGTCCACTGACCAGTTATAACTGTATATACACTCAGGCAGTCACAAATATAAAATGAAGCATATTAGCTTAACATTAAATTGTCAAATACAGCTTCTTAAGACAACTGATCTTGTAGCACCACGTCAATCCAACTTTAATGTTTTTGGTAAGCCAAGCCACAAGACACTTGCTTAAGGCTATATTCAGTTGTATGTCTACACTAAATGGAATCCAAGAAGCAATGAAACTAGCATGGATACTTTAGAACCAGATTGTCTGTTTACTACTCAGAATGCATTAAAAAATTAAAATGAATAGCTGGGTTCTTTTAAACTTTCCTTATCCTTTAGTAGGTACAGCAAAAAAATTAATTTGTAAAGAGAAAGCAAGACAGCTATCTTCATGATCTCACAAATCAATTAATATTTCTAGTGAACAAAACCAGAAATTTCACAATCCACATTTCTACAATTTTTGGGGGTTGTGGCCATTGGAAGACAAATCCAGTACCAAAGCAGAATTATGTATCTTTTAAGTCTGGTACAGTGTGAGTAGCTGATTAGTATTTTATATAAATGCCTTCCAAAACATACTCCCAAATGAGTTTACTATTTACACCATCATATTCTTAAAATTCTGACTTCCAAGACAAGGCTGCTGTTCATATTTCACATAATTTTGGTGAGGAAAACAGTTAGTGATCATTGTATTATGAAGTAGTAATGTATTAATAAATAGACTACATGCCTATAAATATTTCTCCAGCAAAATATTATAAATAATTTTAAGTGCCCTGTATAAAATATTCTCCCTTGCATATCTATTCTCAGAAATGATCAAGCAGTCATGAACCATTGCACATTTTGTTTAAAATAAGTCTTACAAGAAGAAAACACAGAAAGAAAAGATAAATAATAATTTCTACTACTGACATATATTGCAGAACATTTCACAATCAGTAAAACCAAACTCAGTTAAACAAAGCTTTAACAGCAAAGCAAGTAATACATGAAGAAACTTTCTTTTAATTCATTACTTTCCAAAGAATTTCCCCACCTCAGAATCTTTCTCAACATGGGATTTCAATAACAGCCAATGCCTTTTTTAAGTGATCCACTGAAGCGATTACTACCCACGAAAGCATTAATAGGAAATCATCAGGTTAAGATCTGGCAAGTAATTTTTTTTTAAACTGTGTATATAACACAAGCCCTTAAAAACCAGCAACAGTTTATTGGATTTTGGTAGGCATAACATGATCAAGTGTTCCCTAAACCATGAAAACATGGAACTATTAATTACATGTTCAGAACATTTTTAAAGTACATTCCATTTTAAAAATACACATAAAGAAAAACTGCAAATAAAGAAAAACTGAACTCCACATTTATATGGAAGCTGCTGTGCTTATGTCTCACAGCTACATAAATATATCATTCATGTAGGCTGCCTCCACCTGCTCACAGGGGGGTTTTTTAAAGCTTGTTCACAGCCTCTTTCGCAGGCTTTCTTTCCTCAAAAATCTATTTTTCCCTGATAATGAAACCTGCATAAGGCTGGCAACTAGTCAGCTCTTTCATGCACTCTTTCTGTAGGTACTTCACATAATTGTGTAGTTTGGATGCAGGAAAAGAACTACCCCTTTTCCCTCACAAAAATAGCATAGATTTGTCTTGTCCTTAGTAGCTTCTCTTCTGCAAGAATCCACCAAACTCTGCTTTTTCACGGTGTTACCAGATAAGAAAAACACCAAACAGATGATTTCTGACATTAAAACGTAAGACTAAAAAATACATGAAAAATTAAACATCCAGTAAATCCAGTACTAGCATTTATTTTAGGTACAAAAGTTCTTCATACTTGGTTATTCATCATAATGAGACAATAATGTGTTTGACATCAGTTTTGGCTCGTGGCTCATGAGTTTTCCAGTAGATACTCTCAAAACAGTTTTTCCTGCCTTTCTACCAGTTATTTTTCTTTTCAGACTGTTCTAGCATCTTCTTTCTCCTTTTAACAATTCACCCTTATGTAAACTATTGCCAAATACCGTCTTTTGTATATTTGCACTATCATTCTTGCAAAAGATTAAGCACTTGTTACAAAGAATGCAGCAACCTTCAAACTACACATTATTGCACAATTTTTGATCTGGTATAAAACACAAGAAAAAAAAAGAATTAATTCATTTAACTGATATATGAGGTACTGAAAAGCCATACTATGCATACTTTTATCAATACCTTTACTAAAACTACTTAAAAAGTTAAATAGAAGGGTTAATTCATTAAGAACAAGTTTTTCCACAACTAGTTTAAAGTATGCAAAAGATCGAAATCAGCAGCATCAGAAGTGAGTCCTACTAAAGTACAGCCACGTCTTTCACTTTCTAGGCTTCACGTCAGCCCTTCCTACCCCTCCCTGACACTAAGCAGATATGTCAGAGCCCTATGACAAATGGAAGTTTACTACAAACAAGTAAAAAGACTTCAGGCAACTGCCTTTCATGCATCTGCTGTGGTGTAAAAGGGTACATTCTTAATATATATTTATACATAAAACGCTGCATTCCCATAATGGTCTAGCTTTGTCCATAAATACTTCCCAGCTCCTCGCCCAGACACTCTTCTACTTTCTATTTTCCTGTCCCTTTTGTCTGGATTGAAATTCTGTGATAAAATCCAGACAGAAACAAAAACTTCATCCTCAAAAGCCTCCTGTGTTACCTCATCCTCTGCCATAATATCCACAAACCCCCAACTAACACCATGCGTAAGCAGATGTCAGCCTATAGCCCCCTTCTGTCCTCTTATTTTTCCCACTGTCTTTTCCTACTCCCACTTACCAAAAGAGTTAACAAGAAGAGCAAAACTACCTTTATCTCTAAAGACAGCCTTGTAATTTCGTACTCTGTATTTGCATGTTGCATCTCTACTCCAACTCCACATCTCTGACTGCCTTTCCATGCTAACACAGGAACCAGCCTGAAATGCCATAAATACAGTTACATATGGTGATATTGATATCCTCATTGTCAATAATCCTCAAGACTATCATGAGTGATGGAGAATAAATTATCTTTCCAAAAAACTTTGCTGAGTGATTCAAGATGAGCAAGAATATTAAGCATAATTTGAAAAATATTGTCAAGAGACCATCTTCCAAATGGGCAACACCATCAAGTGGCAACAAAGAAAGAACAGCTATTTACTATTTTTACATGCTTATTTTGTTAAAAATAAGTGTAATCTACCACCAGGTTGGATTTATTTATATACACATTAAAAAAGTAACTTTTTTTCCTCTCCAGCTTTAATTGCTAAATGCCTAACTAAATACATAACAAGACTGATTTATACAGACTAGATTATGTAAATGGAAGAAAAACCCCAAAATCTTGCAGTTCAAATGCACATCATGAAAGAATATTTCAGTGACCAAATTCAGTGCAACGTCTACATCATATTTTAAAAGTTAATGTTGGAACAATAACTGAATACAGCTCATGGTGTTAGTCTGAGCGAAGCTACATCTAGGACAACTGGCAAGCTTGCATTCCATGCCAGTGCAAACCAAACTGATTTATGCAGGCAAGGAATGGCTTTAGGAGTTCTTTAGGAGAAAAAATTAATCTGGTTGAGGGAAAAAAAAACGATTTTGAAAAAATCTGCACAGTTCAGACTACTAAACATTATTTTTAAGAATGAAGACACTACATTTTAGAGATTGGTAAATACATACAGAATATGTCTAAGTTGCAGTAGGAGTGGAGACCCACTTAATATGTTGGGAAATACAGTAATAATTTTATTTGTGAAACTATCAGTTGCAATAGTTAGCTAACAGCTTGATATCTCAGACAGGCTAGTAGCTAGGAGAATAAAAGAGCATATATGTTCTCCCATATATACCCAAAACCTGCAAAGGTGTACATATTAAGTGATGCGCTGAGGGAAATAAAGGACAAAAGTAATCATTAAACAGTACTGCTTAACTAAATAGTTTTTAGTATTGAAGAGGCACAGATTTCATGAAGTATTTTGAGATTATTGCTACACATGCATTTTTACTAATGCTTCAGGCCTTTCTTTGCGTGCGTTTTGTATCGTTTTAATTTTGGGTGGGTATAGGTATCACATAGATATTCTTGAAAAATTCTCGATTTATGATACCACTTGAAGATGAGTTTTACAACTTGGTGTCTTATCTGTTTTGAAGTCAAAAACGAAAACTTAGACTGAGTTAAACTGGTATTACATATTTAATATTTTTAGGTATAGAAACAACAAAAGAAATAACTTGTTCTTCTCTTATTCCTGTAACTGGAAACTTCTGGCTTGTCCACGTTCCTTTTCATGATTGTTAGGATAACTTAATATCATGCAGTTTTTTCATGCTATTATTCAATATAGATGAGCAGGAATTATATGCAAAGAACTTCAAGTCAATAACCTAAAACATAGCAAGCTAAGCTTTATAAAAATGCTGGTCTGGAAATGAGTGCAAAACACGTGACAAAACAGTGAATGTTAACTGCCTCAAGACATTGCTCACTCAGACTCTCTTCAAACAGTGCTAGCAGTCTTTTTCTGACCACACCTGTCCCACAGGAGTCTCCAGCAGAGCAGTGATGTTATGTTTCAGTCTCAATTCATGAAAAGAAAAAAGCACCCTTTCATCTGCTTGGGGGGCATATAAAATACATTTCCAGCACACACAGTGATTTTTCATTAAAATGCATCCTTTTCCTCTAACTTCATTTCCTTAAGATACCTCCAAACTCCTTCTCTCACCTCCATTCCGTGGTACATGTTTATGTATTTCATAAGAAGTTCTAAGACCTGGGCAGTGTTTTGTCTGTCTCTAGTTTCAGTCTTAACAAGCCTCTCCTATTACCACACAACCCAGAGCCTAGCCTTTTGAATTCAATGAGTCAGCAGCTTTTACCTTCCACCATGCTCTGCAGAGCATGCTATGTCTCCACCAAAAGGTAAACTGTATGCACTGCATGGAGAAACAACTATCAGAATTTACAAAAACGGCAAATAGAGCCATTATCTACTTCCATTTAAGCTCACTAAATATTTAAAGCAATTCTGTGAATCTCGTTCTAAGTTTTAGAACTCACATTAACTACTACAGCTGTACTGTCGCAATTTTTTTACTTGCTGCCAGTGTATAAGCTAGTGATAAACCATGCACAGAAACTGCCAGCTTTAAGCAGAATCAATGGCTAGCACCAAAGGAGAGAAACAGATACTGGCCAACTGCGTAACTTCTCATTACATTATGTCAAGGATCTGCACTGAACTATTCATGATTAATCCACAATAATTTTTAATAACAAAAGAAGTAATTGTTGAAGTATTTTATATATATGGAAACATTTGCATCAACAACTAAATGAAGGAATTGTGACTTGACTTCAGGGAGAAGGGTGAGGAAAAAACTTTAAAAAGATAGTTATATCAAACTTTTATCCATACACACAGAGAATGAAAAAAAATATTAAACAGAGCCATATCACATTAAGATCCCAACTTTTTAATTTCATATAGGTTTCTTCCACTTTTCCAAGATCATGATTACATATTAATGTAAAAAGTCAGTATACTATGAAGAATAGTGGATCAACAGTGAATGAGACAATGAAAGTAGTATAGTTCAACATTATAGTGGAAAATATAGAGGGCTAAGACACGTGAACTTACTTACTGAAGCAGTCCACATAAAAATAGAAAAAGATATCAGAATTGCACAAAAGATCCCTGTTTAGAAGCATCCATATAAGCTGGATTTTAGCAAAGGGCACTGCCATCTCAAAGAAACGGGGCACAAAACTATCAAAACCAGAAATATATTGCTGGAACGGTTCTGTTTGACCAAGACTATTGCTAGTACCTTAAAGTTCAGTTTTTATTAATTCAGTAGGAAGGTTCAGTACTTAGTAATTCAGCAGGAAAAACACACACACACGAAGTTATTTTGCTACTGGAAAACACATTTGTATGTGGAATAATTAAGAGACACGGGTACTTTTACTCAGAACATTTTGTTCTCAACATGATTTTAGAGAATATGAATGAGCAAAATCTCTCTGATGAGATGAGAGACTAGATGACCTAATATATCACTTCTGCATTTAGATTGTATGAATTCACTGCAACATCCTCATTTCTAGTAGGAATGATGCCATATTCCAAGTATTAAGTGATATGACACTAATTGGTATAATTGGCTAACTAATATAATTGACATTACTGAAACCTACAGGATCAATACACATGGAGTGTTGAAAACTCTAGGAGGAAATCAGTGTCTAGAATTTTAGTTAAAAAAGATAGTGTAGAGTAAAAGAAAGACAGGAAAGTGAAATTCTTTTTAAATACTTTTGAAGCTGAAGAGCCCTCCGGGCCTGCAAACCAGCCTGATAACTAAAGAAACTAAACATTCTCAAAACAGAATATTTAGAGATGTTGTCTACAAAACAAAACTCCCCCAAAAAAGCACAATGCTATAAAATTATCTGTTAATAAGGCACTGACAAAAATCAGAAATTATAGTGGAAGTTCTGATAAAAATAGCTTAAGGAGTATATGACCTTTAAATTATTGATATTGCATTCATCCAAGTATTTTGGACTTCACTATTGACATGAAGATTAGTTGGATTTTGAACTGAGAACAACTGCCTAGAAACCACTAATTGCAAACAAAAATAAAAGAGAAAATTAGAGCAAACTGGCTCACAAGCATATGAAAACAGTGTGACATTTGAGCTGGTTTTCCAACACTGATAACATTTACAGAAGGATTGTAGAATTATTACAAAATTGAGAATACTAGAATGCAAGGAAGTTGTGATTGCATTTGAAAATCCTTAAAGACATAAGTTAGTCGGCCCCAAATCACAACTCTGCAACACGTAATAAGGACAAAACTGGCAGGAACCCACACTGGTTCACTTAGAACCTGAATGCAGCAACTCGAATTGAAAAACACCACGAGGGATACAAACACATAAATAAAAAAATACCTCTCTGTTTGGCAAAAACCAGAATCAAGATACACAAAAATGCTGCACAATTTTTCAGTCCATCAGTTGTAATGGAAGCTGTTAGAATTCATCTAATGGAATAATAAATACATTTTAATCTGCCAACTTCTATTTAAATTTCCAAATGGATTAGTTGAGTGACTCTCTGTCTCCTCATCTTTTGATTTATCACATGAAAATTAGAAGACTGAGAATATAGCAGTCTTTGCAAAGTGATTTAGGATTACACAGAAGTTCTACTGCCCAACTGCCTTGGTATCAACAAATTACTAAATATGAGGGGGAAAAAAAGGGAATAAAACAGTATTTTGTAAAAAGCAAGTGATAAATTTTCAATTATTGAAGACATGTACGGAAAATAGTTAAGAAGTGCAACTACATAGGCAGCACAGAAGAGAGCCAAAAAACTGCTCAGCTACCGAAGAAAATACTTTGTATAAAAGAATCATAGAATCATGGAATGCTAAGGGCTTGAAATGAAACTCAATTATCTAGTCCCAACCACTCCTGCCATGGAAAGGGACAACTCCCACAAGACCCACTAGACCAGGTTGCTCAAGGCCTTGTCCAGCCTGGCCTTGAACACTACAAGGGTTGGGGCATCCACAACTTCCCTGGGCAACTTGTTCCACTGTCTCACCAATCTCACACCCCCCTAACACATAACCTAAATTTCCCCTCTTGCAGTTTGTACCCATTATTCCTTGTCCTACCATTACAGTTCCTCATGAAGAGCCCCTCAGGCTTCCCTGCAGACTCTTTCTGATACTGGAAAGTTGCTATGAGCTCCCCACACAACCTTCTCTTCTCCAGGCTAAACAGCTACAACTTTCTCAGCCTGCCTTCACAGGGAGGGTGTTTCAGTCCTCTTATCAACTTCATGGCCTCCTCTGGACTTGCTCCAGCAGTTTCTTGTCCTTATTTTGGGGCACCAGAGCTGGATGCAGCACTCCAGTTGGGGTCTCATCAGAGCAGAGGGGCAGAATCACCTCCCTTGCCTGCTGGCCATGCTCCTTTTGATGCAGCCCAGGATTTCCTTGGCTTTCTGAACTGGTTAATATCGAGTTTTTAATCTACCATCACCCCAAATCTTTCACTGCAGGGCTGCTCTCAATCACTTCTCTGCCCAAGCTGTTGCTGTCTGGGCTTTCCATGACCCAGCTGTAGGACCTTGCACTTCACTTTGTTGACCCCATGAGGTTTGCACTGGCCCAGCTCTCAAGCCTGTCCAGGTCCCTCTGCATGCCATCCCTTCCTTCCAGTGTGTCCACTGCCCCACACAGCCTGGTGCTGTCAGTGAACTTGCTGGGAGTGCCCTTGATCCCATTGTCCATGTCACCTACAGAGATGTTGAACATCTCCTTTGAAAATGTTGTGACTTACTTTAGACTTACATAACCATGTTTCTTTCCCATTTGAACCAGGGCAGAGAGGAACAGCAGACACACATTTATTACATCCAGAGCTGGGATGTAGCTGGGGCAAGCAGAAGTCCAGGGTGTATTTTCAGGTGACCCTGTAAAAATACAGTCTTGTGTCATTGGACTTACCAGCCCACCACTGAGCATTAACAGTCCAGGTGTCCTGCCTGTACACAGCACCCCAGGGCTCTTCTTCCTATTTATATCCTAGCAGTATTTCTACTGCTATGGCCTTGTCCAGAAACTGAACAGCTTGCATTCAGCTGTCTCCTGCCACTCTTCAGGTTTATCATGACCTCTTCAGCTATCTTAAAGATTGTGTTTCACTTTGGCAGCTTGGATAATCTCCCTACTGATTTGAAAACCTCTGTAGCCTGCATCACTATAGCAACAGAAAGACCTACAGCACCTGATCCTTATTGCAGTTTCAGAGAGTTGTGGATGAAGAAAACTCATCCATTTGCAAGAAGATATCAATTATTTACTGAACACTAACAACATGTTTAGGGAATACAAAAACCAAATCTTTAACTACATTGAAACTTTTGCCCACTAGCACCAAACCTTACCCCACAGATTTAATGGTATGAAAAAAGTTCCTTGTAGTCTTTAAGTTTTGCAGGATAGGTTCTGCACTCATGTGTGTGGGGCCTTTGGATACTGCTTTCCAAAGAAGCCTTAGGCTGAGAGATGGGCTGGCCCCCAACCGCTGTGGCCCTTTCTTCATGTCAATGGTGGGAAGATACTCTTGGCTGAGAGGGCCAGGAGTCTCCATATAAGTCAATTAAAAAATCCACATGATTTTGAAAGCTTTGGAAGTACCATTTTTTGACTTCATCCAATTTTTTCTCCATTGTTTTCTTTTAATTGCAAAATTTATTCTGTGGTATCCTTATATTTAGTTGAAGGACTTGGTTTCCAGCATTGATAAAAGTCTCTTTCTTGCAAATAATCATGCTGGGAATCATAGCATAATTCAAGAGAGATACAATACTTATAGTAATTTTGTACCCTGTTCAACCCAGTGTATAGCCTCCTCCCATTGTGAGTATTGTGATTTTCAGTGATTTTCAAATCACTGAAAAATTCTGTGATTTTTCACAAAAGAGAAAATATTTAGAAACATTAAGAGCTTTCCTGCCATATAGTAAGGTTTTTTGATACATACACCTTACAAAATATCTTGTTTTGAGGTTAAAAAAAAAAGAAAAGCATTTGAACCAGATATCTGATAAAATCAAGCTAATAAACTACATTTGTCCATCTGCCCATTTTTATAGTGTGGTCAACCTTACAGGACATTCACAATATCTACTATTTCCAGCTTCTGCAGCTAGCTACACATCTGTTCTTTCCTTCATTCACATTTAAGAGAAAAATAACAACTGTCCGTACACTGCAAGTCAGACAATATTTTCTGGTACATGTTTTTTCAGCATAGTGTTATATCAGGAAATGATCAAGTACCTGCTCACTTTCAACATTTCATTCCTGATGTGACAACAAGGCTTTAAAGCAGAGCTCACTAAACCCAAATGAATCCCTTCAAATCTGTTTTCTCAGTTAATCTGAAAACAGGTATTTTGTTTGCTCTTTAGTTGTTTTTGTGCCTGTTGCATTCTCTCTCACACTGCTTCAAGCTTTCAGACACCACAAGTTGTCAGAGGCAACTCCAGGGCTGAAGGCGAGAGGCAGGCTCTGAGCAGGCTCTGCAGGAGAGCCAAGGAAGAGTGCTAAGGAATCACGGGTTACCTGAGAGGCTGCAGGGGCTCAGAGGAGGCTGGGAGCAGCCGGAGTGGGGCTCAGGGCTGGGCAGAAAAGAATTAGCAATTCTTTCCCATGTCTGATACCCTCTATTCCCCAGAAGTGTTGAACTTACCTTTGCTGCTCCTTCACAAGAGAGCAGCATCCCCTCTGCCCAGCATCTTTACTTCAATGCCTCTCCACTGGGCTGTGGGAGTGGCGGCAAGGGTTGACAAGAGCCAGGCTTTTCCTTCCTGGTATTCCCCTCCTATTTCTCTCTCCTTATCTAATATTTAGCAAGGGTTTATGCTTGCAGATAGCAAGACTGAGGAAGAAAGGAAAAACGTGGAAGTTTGACTCCCTGGGTCTCTGCAGTATTTCTGTAGCTGATGGAAGGACCTGGAGAGATGAAGTCTGCATTTAAACTGAGCTGAGACTGCAAGAGAGGATGAGCATTATGGCTGCAGAACAGCTTTTCTGTCTGCTGATTTTAATTTATTGTTTTTTAAAGTCACAAAACCATTAACCATGCTTACACAAATCCCATGGGCCATCTTACAATGCCCAGAGGTGGTGGGGGCCTGCTGGCTGCTCCCCTGCTTCTACTGTACTGTAAGGTATTTGTGTGGTGGCTGAGAAAGGTGAATGCAGTTGCTCTGCTGAGTGTGCTCTCACAGCCTGCTTGCTTTTAGTGCTTTTGTGACATTGTGTCTGTTACAATTCTTATTCATCTGAGATGGATTAAAGTGCTGTGAAATACCCATTCTGGGAAGTAACCAAACCAGCACAAATACAGCATAAACAGCAAAGGTAGAATAAAAACTATGGAATATCTATTCATATAATAGGTCAGGAAGCTATCAAACCTGCCTTTATCTGTTCTTAGCAGAGCTCTGAGTAGCAAATTTTCTTCTTTTTCCATTTGAATTTCCATTTTTCCATTTGGTTAATGAACATGTAATCAATATCTCTTTAGCATATAAAGTAGAACATTATTAAAGAGGGAGGTTAAGGATGGTACTGAAGCATCACCTTAATATAGATTCTGAATAATAAAAGACCAAAATCCTGTGGTAGAAGGGGTGCCCTACATGCCAGTTATAGTTGCAGGTCCACTTGATTGACATCAGTTCATTTCCATGGCAAAGTTAATCTTTACTAACGCAGTTGTCTCCATTGATTTTAAATTCTAATGCATCTCTTGATGGCATGTTTTTGGTTAACTGATTAATGTTTTGCTTACAAGCCTCCTCATCTTTGCTATAAACACTGAGAGAAGATTCCAGGGCCCCCATGTAAAGCAAATTTATGTTTCCATCATTTTTGGTACCTAGAGGCTTCACATTAAGTATCACTGAGGTCTTATTAATTTAAGGATTGAATTATTCTTTTAATGTAAATTTCACCTTTAGAGACACCCTAAGCCTTTCACTCATTTTGAACTTAAAACACAGCTCAGGCTTTTAATTACACTGGAATATCAGCAGTACTGCAACTGGTCAAGCCTAATGGGGAAATAAAACATCACACTGATGCTGTCATGAATGTCTTTCATGGACTTTGTAGCTGACCTTGAGGACAATAAAACTCAATAAAAATTGAATTCTCCTCCCACTAAAATCATCAATAGATGATGAAATGCTGTGAAGGCATTCCTGTGCAAACCAATCATATTATCAAATTAACCAAGAGTGCAGGATTTTTGATCATAGATAAAGTCTTGTGTAGTCATAAACACAATATCACACAAGGCAATAGAGAGCAACATTTGTCCATGGTCTATCAGATCCTCAACTACTTAACATAGCAATTTAGGACAGCTAATAAAATGGACTTGTTAAATCTATGCTCATGGATGTGTTGAATTTCATGAATGGACTATGCAAAAGATTATNATATGCATGAGACAGGCTTTTGTTTCTTTGATGTTGGAATCCTTCTTATTGAAAACTACATAAGAATCACATGTAATTTATTTTCCATACTTTTATAAGAAATATTCAGGATTCCTTCTATCACTTTTCCCTGAGCAAATCAGATACTCAATTTTCACACAACTCATTTGATGTTACAAAAACATTTAGTCCCTTCAAGTTTCTTGGTGCATGCGATAGCATATTTTAAATGGAAGTAGCGCAAAAAGATTGCTCTAGTGTTTACAAATCAAAGTGAAGTTTAAGATGAGAGGTATTTTGCAAAATTGTCTCATTGGATTTTATCCAAATATATTTTCAACAACCTCCACTAAACTAATAAGCTCCAGACTTTTCCCATTTTTCCAAAACTTGTGTTCCAACTGGCAACACCCTGCACAATGTTTTCCAGTTAAAAATTAATTTGCATTTTGTGAAAGAAAATTAAGTGGGATATGGCAAAACCTGGGACAGCAATTGGTTTATTAGACCATCTCTACCATTCTGAGAAATGAATAGGCTGAAGACATTCAGACGTTTAAATGTTTATGGATAGAAATTAGAAGAGTAAGAGAAACTGCTAAAACTGATCTGTCAAGAGGACAAGCAAGGACACCAATTAAATCCTCCCACTTCCCCTCCATCTTGCCACATGTGAAAACTGATATTTTCATTTTTCTTCTAGCTGAGCCCTGCCTGTGGGCCAGCTCAGCCAGCTGTGGTGCTGACCTCAGGTGACTGCATCTGGCCTGACCAGATTTCACTTCTGTCCGAGATCCCGTCGAGAGCTGTGAACTTTATGAATGGATAGAGGCATCAGGAGGGGGTCTTTATGCACAGCATTAGAGACACTAGAAAGGTGACTAGACACAGGTCTGCATATAGCCTGTCATACCATAAACTTATTATTTTCATCCATGCATGAACTTTCCTCCTAATCCTCTGTCTCCTAGTCACTAGCCTTCTCCAGATTTTGTTGATTTTGTTTCCCTTATTTGACTTTCCTCCATTGCCACAGGGTGATTAACCTGCCAGCTGGCATAGAAATTCTCAGTGTTAAGGTTGAAGAAAGTGTTAGTTTGAGGAGCTGCTGAGAGCTGGGGAGTGAGATAACTAAAACCATCAACTTCAGTTTGGCAGATCTGTTAAAAGAAACTGGGACTGGACTTACCAACCACCCTCATAGCAATCATGTGAGCTTAAGTACTCAGTTGAGGCTGTATTGAAGTCAAACTGGTTGTAGGCATTTAATATTGTCTTCCATGATTTGTCATCCTTTTGAGGGAAAACTGTTGGAAAAACAATGTGAAGGATCAAATTTGCAATGTCTGGTATTTTCAGCAGCATTTTTCTGTCTTTTTTGGCTCTCAGAAAACTCTTATACATTTTTACCAAGTTACAAATCTATCATTGTCGTTGCTGCTGCCATCCTCAAATAGCAAATAGTTTGGCACTGTGATCCCAAATACCTCAGAGATGGCATATCTGGTCTCCAGAATTTACAGCACTGAGGTCCTGTCTGGAATCATGAATCATGAATCATGACCACAGGTTCACTTTTATGATAGTCTATTCTGCAAGACAGGCTCTAACACCACTTCTTTCAACAAAGTGATAATAGATGAATGCCCATGAGGAGTCTTGGTACATAATCCATGTCAATTTGGCACATGCAGATTTGATACCAAGTTTGATTTCCTTTTTACACGTATACATGCTAAAAACAGATGTCCATATCCCATCTGTTAGAGAAGCCTATAATAATCAAATGTAAATTCCTTACTTGTTTTCCACAGGATTTTATATCTTAGAGCATTCTCCCAATGACAGTAGCAATTCTTATATAGACTGTGTATTACAGTCATGACTTTTATGGAAGCTTCCTTCATTAATGCTTTAGAAGACTCTTAGATTATTAGATCTACTACTCGACAGTCCAGCAAAGCCTGCAGCACCACATGTGTGAAAGATGTATAGAGAGCTATGAAAGGTGTTTTTGATAATGTTTAAATAAGACATGGAAATAGGCAGGCCTCCTGTGCACAGCTGCTAACACAGCACTTTATTAAAACAGTGGATCATAGTCTCTGAAAGCTGCTGAGCACTGTGTAGGATTCAGTCCCTTGTCTAACTTGATGCTAATGTCAATGAACTTCAGATCAGCTCCTTGATGAGTATTAGACAAATACAATGAGACTGATGCAAGTTGCTTATATTTAGTGACTGTCAAAACATGACCCAAAGAAAATAAAATGAGACAGAAAACAAGAGATGGGTGAGTGAAAAAAAGATATGAAACAGCACAAACTATGGCTGAAAAACAAATATGTGAAGAAATGAAAATTAAGAAAAATGTTTTCTTCTGTGAAAACTGTTGTCCTGAGTAAGCTGTTAGAAAGAGATTAGAAACTAATACTCTCTTTCATGATCTATCTTGCCTTGCATTTTTCTTTTTCATTGCCCTGCTTACCTTACATCAGGTTCCACATTTATTTACTTTTTGGTACTCACAAAATGAGTCTGTCATTCCTTTTGGTCTTCTTTCTTCTTAATTCATAATTGATTTTCTGCCAACTTTACTCAGACTGCTCCGTGTGATCACCAGAAAGATTCTCCAGGATTATGCCTCTGAGGCCAAAGTGATCACATAAGAAACTCTCCCTGAGTTTTACAAAATGTCACTATTCTTCATTTGATTTTAACCTAGTGCTCATCAAGCCAGCAACACAGCAAAATGAAAGAGTGATAAGCAGGTGTGACAATTTCAGTATGTGAGGCACTTAGTTTGACCTATTCCAGGTCCACATATTTTAACTTCATTGCTTACTCAACTGATCCACCAAGCAGTATGGGGTCACAAAAAGCAGAGAGGATGAGGGAGAAATGGTAAGATGACAAGGCCTTAGTCAACTTCTTGGGAAAAGATCTTTACAACTCTCACGACCAAATCCACATTATTACCTCTCCATCTGACACTGGCTGAAAAAAGCTGTTCTTTTATTTTCTGGCACAATAGCAAGAGTGGGAACTTTAAATTCCAAACAGGAGATGGTAAAAATTAGAAAATAAGAAAAGTAGTGTAAGGTACATGCAGGCTGTTGGCAACTAAAAAACGATGCTGGCAACTGGCTTTGGAGTCTTCTGCTCAGCCTTGTTCATGTGAAATGAGGAGCTTCTGTCTGACTACAACTCATCTTAGCTCTGTAGGGAGTCAAGCTACTCTAATCCTCAGTAGATGTCAAGGCACATCTCAGCATAAAAAGGAGCGGAATTTGCACCAGCTGACAGTGGACCATCATGGGAATTAAAGTATTCTCTTTCAAGAACAGTGTTCAGGTTGCAAACAGATGTGGAAACCACTTCTCAGCTACCAATCCCCTTTTACTGTCATTTTTCTTACATGCACAAATTCGTCCCATATCACAAACTGCACTGCATACAGATTACTGTGAGGCTATGTTAATTAGTCCTCACTAACTAAGTGAAATACAACTTCCACCATTTCCACAGGCTTAATAACTTTTTATGCAACATCTCTTTTGATTTGTTTTTTTCTCAGAGTGTGTGGAAAAATCAATCCCACCTTATTGTACTTTCACAGTACTACAGGTAATATCTGAAACCCAGAGTTTATGCTGAATATTAGATAATTGGGTAAATATAGCAAAGATTACAGAAGGAATCAATGGTTGTATTAAAAATTTGGCACACATGGTAATAAGAAATAGGATCTTATAATTTTGTAGTATGCTGACCTTATAGTCATGACTGTTAATTTTGCAGATACAAGTTTCAGAAAAGAGAGGTTATTAATCAGAGTTAATATTTGGTATCTACAAATGAGGTCGTTTTCAATACAGTATTCCTACTGATTCTTTATGAGAAGAGAACACCCATAACCTGTGCGGTGAATCCATCTATAATAGACATTATGAAACAATTATCTGCAGTGATTTTCTAGCAGAAAGCAGTGAATGCACTTAGAGATTGAAAAAAAAAGTATGGTAAGATCATGTTCTAAAATTTAACCATGTAAAATACTTATGTAGGTTTTAGACCAGCATTAATTCACTTTACTGACCCTCTTCTGTGGCAGTTGAAAAAGCCAAAAAATATATAAAAGTAAGAATAGATGCTGACTCCACAGGGCCAGATTTTACTTGCTAAGTAAAAGCTTAATTTAATTTCTAATAGACTGGTTCATTTGGAAAAGACCTACAACAATCATCTAGTCCAACTGTGTGATCACTTCTGTATTTATTATGAAAATATGTGAAACACCCAGAAAGATGGAAACACCAGGTAACATCAACAGAATGCTTTAAACTAAAAAAATAAATCCCCGCCACCCTGATTTTCATTAAAAGAAACACAGATTAGACTTGTTGGAAAATCATTCTTTCCTGAAAATGAAAATTTTGGTATCATTTTCACCCTCCGAAATGTCTTGCAGGCCACCACACACATTTCACATGTATCCTAAGAAAGAAAATTTAAGTGAAATTGTTTAGTTGGTCACTGGGTACCAGCAGGCAGATTGGTCCTACAGCCCATCCAGCTCAGACCATGGCTGGAGAAGGGGAACACTGTCACATCTTCAGCAGCCAGACAAGAAGCAATACCCAGCATCAGACTGACATTTGATTCCTTGGTTACTGCTGGTATCGATCTATGTGATAGCAACATTTTGGGGGTTTTAATGAATTAATCTGTGGAAAAGAAAAGAAAAAAAGAAAGCTCAGTTTTTCTGGCTGTTTGCCCCAGCTGTGAGTCATAGCAAGGTATTAATTATTTAAAGCAAAACTCTTTGCTGTTATTGCAAGTATCTCCCAAATTTTTCCCCACATCTTTATTTTCTGACAAATTAATAAAAATAGACTGCTGATTATTTAAAATATGAGTGCGGAAGTGCTGCTGCTTTGGTGAGTCAGCTACACATAAAGAAGCTAATACCATTTTGGCTAGAAAATGAAGAGGTAAGATTAGAGACCAAAATAGTATCTTTAATCTCATTTTTCACTGCAAGACTATATGTATTTGAAGTCTTAGATATGATCTTTTTCTTTAATTACACATTGCTCTAAAACACTTTAAAAGCTGAAAGGGGCATATGACTCTCATAAATATGCAGAATTGCAAGCAAATGTAAGTTTAAGTCTCCAAGATTTGAAAGGCTTTTTCACGGATTGGCAGAACAATACAAAGGATAAAGTATACTTTATAAAAGTTAAAGATCACTTAGATTTGTCTTCCCTTTGAATGCCTCTCTTGGAAAAGGTTCAGCAATAATCTCTGATCTACAGATGTATTTCTTGAAGATAGGAGCCAGCAGAAGCTTTTAGGGTCTAAAACCAAGCAGAGAAGAAAATATGTTAACAAAATATGAACATGACAGTGAAAAACAAAACCAGTTAACAACATTTTGTTTCCCAAAATACCCATGGAGATTTTAAAATTTAAGTATCAAGTTTTATCTTTCCATATTAATATCTTTCCAAGCCTATAAACACTTTGGACTATGTTTTTACATTTAAATTTTATTCCACTATAATCTATAAAGAAAATACTGTTAGAGTTACAAGCATTTAGATTCAAATCAGGTGTATCCTTTTTTTTTTTTTTTTAACTAAAACTGCACAAACAAGACAGGTATTCTGTACCCCAAGTTGGAAAATGCTCCAAACAACTCCAAACAACAAAAGCTCCACAACCCAAAAGCTGCCTTCTCCCACATCAGTTACTGAGGCAGGTTTGTCTTGGCTGCTACCCAAGCTCTCATTTTCTATGTGAGCCAAGCTAACCACAAAGAGTCCTTTTCCCCAGATAGTGTTGAATCCCCATTCTACCTGGAAAGGATCTGTAGGATGAATAAGACCCAGGGCTTGATGAGCTGTTGCTTCAAAAATCAGCAGTTGCAGTGCTTCCTCCTGAAAAGGAGTCCAATCCCATTTCACCCCTTTCCTCAGCAAGTCATAAAGAGGCCTGGTAATTATTGAAAAATCTGAAAGGTGTTTTCTCCAGAACACTAATAATCCTAGAGCTTGTTGGAGATCTTTCCTGGATTCAGGCATTTTAATTTGATCTAAAGAGGTTAGAGTGTCAGGTGGAATACATGTCATACCTCCTTTCCACCAAATTCCCAAAAACTTCACTTCCTGAGAAGGTCTTTGAATTTTCTCTGAGGGAATTTGCAAATCAAGTTTTTCCAAATAGGAGATAATTTTTTGTTGGGTATTTCCCAC
>VWZS01007859.1:3921-40712 GCA_013397075.1 Rhabdornis inornatus
CCCACTCGCTGCCACCCCCCCACCCCCCGCAAAAGAAGGTTAACAGCTAAACTGATCACCTTCTGGACAAACTGTACCAAATGCAATCACATTCAGTTTAAGGTGTATCTTGAATAAATACTTCATCTTATTCTACTTTGGTAGATGGTGATGAATGCTACGTTTTTTGCTGGGTTTAGGGCTGTGCGGTTATTTTAATTTTTTTTTAATTCAGGAATCTTGTTGCTCCTAACATGCGTTATTGACAGAAATCACTTTTCTGTGTGCAAGCAATATGTTACAATCAGAATGTTGAGGTAGCTGCTTTAGAGCTGCAGAACAGCGAGTTGTGGGCATTTCAGGGAGAGAAGCCATGAACTGTTATCTGCTTCTAGTGATGCCTTTTTCCTGGTCCTAAAATCATGAGCAAGACACAGGGTGATAAAAAAGGTGCCACCTAAGGATAAGGATTCTTAGGTGCATGATTTGCCAAATATAAAGCACTGAAGATGCACACACAGCATAATGCATATACAATTTTTATAGATTTTGCAAATTAGCATCTCCTACGAGAATCCCCAGTTGGAGACACATATGGTGAGGAAATTCCCTCCCGTTTTGACCCTTTTAAAAACCCCCATCCTCTAGACAGGAACTAAACTCTGTTCATGAAAATGTGTCTTGAAGAGCTGTTTTCAGCCTTGGCTCCCAGGAAGAACCAAGATAGGATAGGAGCCTTGGACCCCCAGTCTGGAGTCTCTGGAATGTGTTTTGTCTTTCTGCCTGTCAGGTTGCGGAAAAGTACTGGAGCTAACTACAGATACAAAATTAGGCTACAGAGCTACAAATATATGTGTAAATAATATAGGGAATATTTAAAAGAAAAAAAAAAAAAGACAAAGTAGCTCTCTCTCTCTGATTATGCCCAAATTCTTCCTTTGTTTATTCAATTTTATTCTTTCTCTAACTGGAGGTATAGTAAGTCAGTTCATCCAGATTTGTGTCTCTGGACGTGTCCTTTCATTCATCTCTAGTAGAGATGGGACTGGAGGTGGGGAGAGACAGTAGCACAAAATTTGTTCCAGGTGATGTTTTGAGTGTCTAGGCAGAAAGACTGGAGGGTGGTTTAAGGGGAAACTTGTTTCAAACTATGGTCTCATGAGCTTTCATGCTCCTCAATATTCAAGCTGTACAAACAGTGCACAAAACATAAGACGATTAGTTTTTACCTATTGCTGTGTAAGTAGAGTCTTCCTTATACCACATGATTTTCATTCAATTTAGCTTGTATTTTGCAAAAGAGGGAACACCAACCTTGAACTGCTTTGCAGAACTGTGGATTGATATTCCAAAGGAAAACAGTTAAAACAAAAAACTCATGCAGCACTTTAGTGATGACGTATTGAAGATGAAAGTTCAGGACCCTTCTCTGAACCAAGCAATGACAGAATTTACCTTTCACCAGGTTTTTTACATCAGCCATCTCCTATGTGTGTCAATTGGACAGGGAGGTCGGGGCATTAGCTGCACACACAACAGTCATGGTTATGTCATTTTTTGCAATACAAAAATCCTATACTGTGCCTAAGGAAAGATTGATCAAAATCTTACCACTCTATAATCTCGAATTAGTTTTGATATCTGAAAAAACTGTGCTGAATATATTCCAAATTCTTTTCCAGAGACATTGAGTTTTAATTACTTCAGAGTACTGCAAACCTAGAATTGTGGTCAGCAGCTTCTAAATAAGTAATGTTAGTAATTTTCCAGCTTGGTACAGATTATGTTGGCAAATTGCAAAAAATATATTAAAATTTAATAATATTGATAATAATAATAATATAAATAATTATAAATATTATAAATAATAATGTAAATAAGTTGGCAATAACACATCTGCAAGATATGTTGAGCAGAGCAACAATCCCTTTCATCTATTATTAGTCAATCATTTACTAGTTCTAGGACCAAAGTTTAACTTTTCCACTTTTTTCATGGATTCTTTTTTTAAGTGTTCTATGTTATTCAGTTTCTTTGTCTCCATCCTTCACCTCAAATAGAGGAGAAGGACCTTCCTCAAAGAGTCATGTGGATCTAGATTTTACATATCTGGAGTTCTGCAGTTCAGAAGTTCAGCTTATGTGCAGTTGGGTCCCAAGTTTCCAGTATAAAATCACATTTTTCCTTCTCTTATTTAGCAATGGTTTTTGAGGTTTTATTGAGAGATAGATTAGCATGTGCTGAACATAATAAGAATGCTCTACTGGCATTCTTAACGTAATAAGAATGCTCTACTGGCAGTCAATGTGTTTTATGCTGCCACTGAACTTCATCACATATTGGATCTCTATGATATAAAGAGTATAAGAGTACCAGAAATAGGAACATGTTCATTAATGAAGAGCAAAGTCATGCCTGAGCGAAGAAAAAACCATACTAGCATTTGTAGAAGCTGACTTGAACAGAAATTGCTTATGGATTCTCCATCTGCTGGTGAGATTGCATAAAATTCTGGTTGTGTCTATGTATTAAGATATAGCAGAAATTAAAATGAAAGCAAGAAAAGGCAAAGGTAAAGTGAAAGATCTTGCTATTAGGCCATTTCTTTGATCATAAGGTTTCAAATATATCTATCATCCTACATCTGTGAAGCTGCATTAAAAGGTTAATGAAGTTTTGTACCTTTTTGTACTTATTATAGCTAAATTGCTGTATCAGCAAATATAGGGAATTTAGCACCCTGTGATTTATGAGGAAACTGGTACTGTAAAAAGAGTAGAAAGTCATCAATTTTACTTTCAAATATATCTTAACACATTTTTTAGAGGAGTAACATGTTAAGATTGTTGCAACGGGCTGCACAATACTCCTCATATTCCTGGGGACAAAAGAGCTTTTTTAAAAAAGAAACTTTCCTATTTGGCAACTGTAGTGCTGTGATTTATATGTAACTTGTAGACCTTAGCAGCAAATGCTCATAATTTTAATGGCTTCAGCAAGACAACTGGCTTGCATCGGTCTTGTAGTGCGAGGCTCATGTCATAAGACTGTGCATATAATAGTGATACTGTCATGTGTTAAATGAGCATAGCTTGAAGTATTATTTTTTTAAAAATTGAAAGGTTGTGGCAGTAATAAAAAGGTTGAATGGTAATGTCTCTAATTGAACAGTAAGGCCTCTTTCCTATTAAGTCAGTCTTTCATCTGTCTTTTTAATTATTGCATTATCATTTTGTACTGCAGTTCACAATGAAACGACCATTTGTGTTTAAGTGAAAGCTAATTATTAGGACTGAATTATTGTGCAGTTTATTGATCCCTATGGTGGATTAAGGGCTTTAAGTTCGTCTAGACAGAATAGTTAGCAAAATGACAAAAGGAAACATATAAGACCCTTGGGAAGAATCCCCACGCTCCATAAGCAATTAATGCCTGCCAGGTAATGGAATTTAAGTTTATACTAAATCTAGCAGTGCTTTGACATTTCAGCTGCCTTATAAACACATTAGTGTAATGAATTAAAACTTATGAATTGTGTTGATATACAAGTAGGAATAGTTGCAAATGCAAGATATTTTTAGCCCTCTATTGAAAAATGAATACATTTCTTTTTGAATTTGATGAAAAATGGAATGTATTCTGTGTAATGTTTATCTCTGTTCACCCTGCTCTCTGCTGATGGATGTGCATTAACGATTTCCGTTTCCCAAAGAACACTAATCTCTCTTATGCATGTGAAAAGTATGTACTGAAAAACTAAGGAAAAAAAACAGCAGCCTCGCCAGAAAAAACAACAAACCAACCCCAAAGACAGTACTGCTGAGTAAGAACCAAACAGACCATCTCAGTCCAGTGCTGGGCAAGTTCTAAAGCCATCTATCATTATCTTGAAGGGAAAGGCACAGCTTGAGATAAGTATACAGGCCTTTTTGTTGGTTATAAGAACCTGTCTTTGAGTGGACTGTGAGCAGACATGACAAAGTGGTTTTACTGGATCCTCTTTTCTTATACAACTTTCTTTTTGTAAGAGGTCTGTTATCAAAGATTTTCCAGGCAACATGCAGCCAGGAGATCTGTTCAAAGGAAACAAGATGGCTTTTAATGATACATTACTGTTCTAGGACTTTGTATCAAATACTTTATTTTATATAATTTTTTATGATAAATCTCTTCTTGGATTTTGTACATTAATTTTTTTTTTCCTCCTGAATGCAGAAAGAGGACATTTAAGAAGACAGTAAAATATGTTTCCCTAAGGTCAAGACTCAGGAAATGGGTGCTCTCTCTTTGATTCTCTTTGTACCTTGCTCTCATTGGATAATTCAGGCTGGGGTAGGTCTCCATGTTTTGGGTTTCCCCGCTTTTCAGAGAGGAACAATTGGTTTAAGAGGGAGCCAGGCTATATGTTGTCTCTCAAGACTTGGTTTGCATCTACTCAACAGGACTGCGACTGGAGTGACTACGTGCATTTGTTCATATGTACATATAATGTGTCATTGACTTGATGCTGATACCATTTTTAAGAGAACTTAATAATAATTTTTGCTGCTGATTTTGCTAATCTTGGAGAGTTTTATATAATGTAATCCTCATTTCAGATTATTTATTTGTGAAGGGGGAAAATAATAAAAGCTGTCTAAATAAGGAATTACTATTCTGTCTTCCTGAGACAAAAAGGAATACATATTTTGCTATATTCTGAGTGTTTGTTTGAAAAGGTTGGGAAAAAAATCCAAACCAATATTAGAGAATTGAAAGAAAGAAAATGTCCACTAAATAATGACTTGATCAGCTACATCACAAGTGAGGAATAATTTGAAGAGAATGCTGTTATGGAAGGGCCTATCCTTAAACTGTCTTTTATTCAGAAAGGGGTTGCAAAGGTATTGGTAACTGCTGGCTTCAAGTCTAGTCTGAATTAGACAAACTTGTCCAACAGGAGAACTTCCATAATGTAGCTTATAATTAGTCTGAACACATTCTTTTCCTTGTAAAATGATGTCTATGTTATTTTCTAATTTGTGGAGTAACTGAGGCATAACATAAAATTAATCTATATGCAATTCCTTAAGTCAGCAGTGGTTACCTCTTATACAACTTGTATTCATTCCACCAATTACCAGCAAAAAAAAAAAAATTATTTTTTTGCTGTTGTTGCTGGAAAAGACAGGTTATTACATGGTTTGGAGAAAAGTCTAGGAAACTAAAGACGACTGTAGCTATATAGGGCTTTGAGTAAGTTAATTCCTCTGTATATATCTTTTATCACTGAGGTATTTTTATTATTTTTCACCTTTGCTTGACATCAAAGCAAATGGAAAAAGTAGAGAAACTCCTAAATGTTGTGGAATAACACATACAACATAACATAAATGCTTGTAAAATACTTCCAGACTCACATATTGCACCTGTTTAAACATCAGTAAAAGATCTCCAACATGATTACTGTTCCTGACACTACTCCAGTTTTCTCTAACTTAATAACTGAGGGGGTCAACAGTGTCCTTGAATCTAGTGAGCTGGCTAGTTCAGCCTTTTTCCCTCAATGAGAAAAGAATATGCACTATTTAAATTAGTGTGCTGAATATGCCCTGTTTGCTAACTATCCAACCATACAATGCCTTTCATTATTTAATCTGGTTCTTTGAATGTATATGATAGAAGACATGCTGGCTGATGGGCTGAGATTAGCAATGAACCTAGTAATTGTCCGGAAATATATATTTAATTCATAAAAAGTCTTAAATCATGACATAATGATGGGGACGTTTTTAAAAGAAAATGAAATCCTAGTAATCACAAAATAATTGAGAATGTTGGAACTATTATTTTTCCTGACAGTATATAACTTTTTTACCATTTCTTTGATGGTATGTGTAATTTTCATTATATTCACATATGTAAAATAAATTAATTTGCATATCAATTTTTCTAAAAAGCTGCTGGAATTATAGAGATAGGTCAGAAAAATGAAAATAATGCATTGAAATGTGTCTTTTCATAAGAAAATTTTTTTACAGAAGTGTTATAGCATATGTTATTGCATATAGTAAATGTTATAATACATACATGTAATATGATCTGGCATAACAAAATGAAAAGAACATCATTGTCTTTCTCATTTCAAATATTAAAGAATGAGTTATTAAGTATAATTCTACTTTCATTATAATTCTAGGGGAAAAATAGTGGAAATATGAGTTTGTTCACATTGCATCCTGAAACTTTGCAGAAAATAAGACTATGAAAGCTAAGATGGTGAGCTAATCTCTTAGAACTTATAAAATCATACAGAACTCAGATGAGTGCAGAAATTAGGTGCCTGCTGCACTGTAACCTTTGCATTATTAACTAGTATAAAATTATATTAGAAACAGACTGCTTTCTAATACCAACACTCCCATAATGTCATGAAATGTCCCTGCTCTGTGACACTCTGAGCCATGCTGAATGCCTGTCACTGCCTATTCATCCACAGGAATGAAGAGCAGGTGGCCATTCAGTTCTCACTTGCAGTGGAGAGAATGAAGCTTGAGGGAGATGCACTTCCAGCCGTCCTTAAACAAATATTAGTTTTCATTTCTTGGATGAAGGTTAGACAGAATCAGAAAACTCACAGTTAACCAGAGAGGTCTTCAAGGCACTTGTTGGGAACTTCTGTATTTGTGAGTCTGGCTCCCCTAAACACTGGGAAATGAAGAAGCAAGGAGGAAGGCAGGGCAGATGTCCCCTCTTTTCCCAATTTTCTTCCTTTCATCTTTTCCTTGTCCTCTATATCTTTCACTATCCAAAAAGGTACCTGTTTTGTTTGCCAGAGTCATAATGAAGGGTGCAATGATATTGGCCATCATCAGCTGAGTCTCTGGTCATTTTTGCATATCAGACGGCTCAATAGTGTGTCCTTTGTATTTATGAGAAGATTTTATTATAAAATAACAGGTATTTTTTGTGATTTTTAAACTTTTTGTAAGAATCATAGACTATTGTATTCACAAGTATATGCATTTGAAATTCAAGGAGAAAAGTTGTCCTCAGTTTCATGAACTTGAGAATTGCTCAAAGCTTGCTGTTGCCACTTCAGATATGTCAAGCATCAGCCTAGTAGGGAGAGATTCTCCCTGTGTTTGTTCCACTGTGGTTGAGACAGTCGGGCGCTGTTATTAGTGGAACCTATGGGTTAAATCTGCTTTAGAATGACATCCTGAAGCTTTTCTTTCATAGATTTTTTCTCACACTGCATTTATGAGCTGTAATTGTACATTAGTGAAGAAGAGTGGGATTTTTCTGTCACAATTTTCTATATGGCCAGGAGAGAGATAAAGAGTTCAGTCCTTCCAGTGTGGTGTCCCTATTCACTGGAAGTACTAGAAGCAAAATTTGTATTTATACATGTGATCTGAAGAGATGCAGGATCTGCAGCTTTTCATATTTTTATTATGTGCAGCTTTTCCAATTACGTTATCCCTACATGTAGTCCACTGTTATTTGTATTTGACTTTCATAAAGATACTCAGTTTGTCTAAGATCCCAAATGAGGCAGAAAAGCAATATCACCTTATGAACAGAAATATTCCTAGTCTTGTTTATGTATAAAGAAAGAGAATTAAATCATGAGAAAGAAGAGATATGTGGCACTAATTCCCTGTGTAGGTATGCACAGCATGCAAGTAGGTACAAGGCTGAATACCTCCCCTTGAAAAAGAAAATTTCCAACTGGAAAACTGTTTTATACATACATACACACATACATACATACATACGTACATACATGCATACATACATACATACATACACACATATATATAAAATTTAAGAAATATCTATTTTGTTATAATCTGAAATAAAAGCAGAGTTTCCTGTGAAATAATATCTTTGTTGGTTTTGGGGGTTTTTTTTGTTTGTTTTTGTTTGTGATTTAATGGATTTGAATATTTTGTCAAAGTTGTTGTGGAAAATGGAGTTTTGTGTTGGAAACATTTCATATAAATCTAGCATTACATTACTATTGTTGCACTGCTATTCAAGAATTACACATAACACTGTTGCAAAATGCTTGCAGTGTGACATTTTTGTTCTGAATGTGTTGTCTTCTGACTTTTTCAGTTACTACCAACATTTCAAAGGTTGAAATGAAAAAACAATGAGAGAAGTCACAAAGAAGGAAACAAAATCTGTCAGAAGGTACAATTTAACAATGTTTGCATTCTGAAGCCTTTTGGTAATCTAAAGATGAAGGCAATAATTGCTTCATATAAATTGAATCCACTGTTGATGGGGACAAATATAACATAAGACCAGGTACTGAACATATTTATTGGTATTGGTACAAATCTAAACAGACTTCAAGTGAAGTAGGAATAAATAACCATTTGCTTTGATTTAATTTTAATATGTTAACATAGTACTTTGAAAAAATTGATAGTTTTACCTGTGATATGACAGTGATACAAAAGGGAAGTGTGAAAAGAAATGAACCCTTGAAGAACAGAAATAACAGGATGAAAGATTAGCAGAAGGCAGGTGTGACATAGACAGATTTAAACCCCATTCAAAATTTGAGTTCTTTTCCTGTTTTTCAGTGTTTATCAGAATTATGTAATTTCAATTCTCATATTTTTAACTTAAGGTATTCTGCATGTTTGATTAGAGGTTCTTCTAGAAGACCAAGACAGGGAGTGATTGGTTTGTGGCAAGTGCTTATCTGGAAATACCAGTTTCTATCCTTTATTTGTATCAATAAGTTCTGGTGCTTGCACATGGTTTCACTGACATAGTTTGCATTTTCTAACATATGTCTCAGTGTGGGACCTCTGTGTGTGTTTTAATGGCTGTCTTGTTTTGGCAGGCTGTGTTTGTTGTTCTGGCAAGATTTCTCATGGAGAAGGCTGTGTTGTGTAAATTTTGATGGATTTGGGGTTTTTGTTTATTGTCAAAAGACTAGAAGGAAAATAATAAGAAATGAAGTTTTGAGGAAAACAGTACATTTAAATACTTCTAGAAAATTAACTTGAAACAGTTGTTCCAAACATGCTCAGCTTGAGGACTGAGCTTTCTTCACGAGTAAGTTTTACAAAGATAATATGTGTTATTAGACCAACAGACACTGTTGGACATAAACAGAAAGTCACCTTCAATCTGATACAAGAACAAAAATTTCCCTTTGTAGAGTCTCCTAATTTGAATGAAATCCCTGGGAAGTCTCATAAAAGGAGACATAGGTGGATTTCCCCATCAAAATGCATGCCTAGTCACAGAAAAGTTGGTTACTCTGAAGTAGGTGCAAATCTCCATCAAGGTAAACACCTCCCCGAGCAAGTGGAAACAGTATTGAGTGTTATTCTGAGGTACTAGATCTTAAAATTGAATTTCTCCTAAAAAAACCCTATGTCGACATAAGACATTGACCCCAAAAAGAGAATTTAACAATAACACAGAGGAAGAAATCAAGCAGAAAAATGTGTTAGAAAATGTCCCGTGCTGAGCATTTCTTAACTTTCTCATTGATAACCTTTAATTTAAAGGATCTTTACTAACATTAAATAGATGTTAATACCCCTAGTTTTCGCTATCAAGGGAAACAATTTTCAGTGTTTTCAGTCTCTTCCTAACTACTGATATAAAGATGTGATCCATGGCAATTCTCAGATTTCTTCCCTATGGCAAAACAATTTTTAAAATAATGGCTATTGACAAAATTATAAATGCTTTACACTGAAAATAATAAATAATAGCAATATGTAGCACACTTTGCTACTCTTATTTTTCCTACTTTGTTATTTGGCTCTAGCTCTGAAGCCACATCTAGCCAAATTATGTTTATTTTTTCCATCATAGGAGTATGGTGATGTACTTTAGCACTAAAAAGGTTTCTATTTAAACTGTGAATAGACCACTGAACCACTGAGAATTAACAAGTATTTTTTTCAACAAACCAAATCCTTAATGTGAAAGACACAGTCTGAACTTTGTACCTCCTTCTTAAAGGCGTCATTTTCTACCTTGTCTGGAAGGTCTATACCTAGTCTCTATATGAGTAAGAAATGAAGATAGAAGACAATGTCTTCATTTGTTCTGACTCTTCTCCTTTATTTTTTTTCAGTATTTCTTTATATGAGATCACATTCATGTTTCCTTCCTGTTTTTGGAGAACACTAAACTGTTATTTGCCCTCCCATACAAGAATTCCCTCTGCAGTTCTTCCAGTTATGAAGGATGTCATCCTTTATCCTACTTATTTCTCACCTCCATGAGTTAATATAGGGTTCACATTTGCTTATGAAAGTGAAGTCACATCTATGGTTTTTTTGAGGTGGTGTCCGTCTTGCCAGATTAAGGAACATTGATAAGGATTTCATTTGGGAATAGTTTTAACTAAGCATCTAAATAAACTTTGAATGACAGCTAAAAAATTGTTTACAAGTTTCAATTCCAGACATTTGGGCTTTTTGCTTTGGTCTCTTAAAGCAACATTTGATGGTCTGTAGTGCTCTAATTACATCAGTGATTGCCCGTTGAAGTATGCAAAAAGTGTAATCTTTTGGTTTTTTCCACCTACAAACCTTCAAATTCATATCACAATAACTAACATTTCTATACAAATATATGTACTCTACATATATTTCAAGGTAAAATAAAAAAGAAGCCTAAGTATGCCCTTCCTTTCCTTTTAACACCAGAACAGATAAAACTTTGTTTAAATAAATTAGTGCAAGTGAGCACATATATCTGTCTTTGATGTGAGTCACATAGATGTTTCTAATTCAATGAAGGAAGATTTTTAGTTTTTTGAGAGGCATCTGCACTAACATTATACTTTGATTTGTTTTAACTTGCCTCAGACAGCCACTTTTCCTGCATTCAGTTCAGGTGCAAGTTGAAACTGATAAGAGCTGGCAGTGTTTGTTTTATTGTGAACCTTATTCAGCCTGATATTTAGTTATGTTTCCATGTGGTTTTGTAATGTGGTTTAATAGTTTTATTTCACTCCTGTGATTAGTTTCTGTTTGTTCTAATTTCTTTTTGACTCTTTCTTGACCTTGAGGTGAAAAAACACGGAAGATGTATTCCCTCAATTTAATGCCAGTCTGAGGTGTTTCTCCTGCATCATCAGATCAATGAAAAGTAAATAGCCTACATTTCTTGTTTCACAGTGCAGTATTGATCTTTCTTCAGCTTTTGCCTTCCTTTTTCCCTGCGTCTTGTGTCTTTCAACCCCTGGGACCAAAGTGATTGCCATAGATTGGACAAGCTAACAAGCGCATGATAAGGAACTAGTGTTTTGTGGTATACTCACATTCTCATGCCTGGTATATAAAGACTGGACCTCTCCGCATTTTAAGAGAGGTGCCATTTTGTGTATGGCACAAGTCACTATGAAAAAGAGCCACAGGGAAGGCACCAGAACAGCAGAGGATTTTATTCTCCACTCTAATATTTTATTCCTACAGCTGGTGCCAAGCTGGGTGAGGACATTACTCCTCTGAAAAGTAAGACAAGTAGCCTGCGGGGAATGCCACAAGCTGCTTTTTTTCTATGGCGATGTATGGGATGGTGGCAGCCCATGGGTAAGTCTGAACTCAGTCTTAAAAAATTACTGTGATATGTGTGTCAAATTCTATTTAAATTTGGAGCAGCAGGGACTTATGCAGAAAGTTTGAAAGATGAAATGGAAATATACAATTTCTAGCTGGAAATGGGGTAGGCAGTAAAATGCAGTGAGTATATTTTGTTGTTCAGCATTGGAATGAGAAAAACTAAAGTCACTTTTTATTTAGTAAATGAACTGAATTAATCCAGTAACTTTGGGGAGTCTGAGGGGTTTATGTTTATTTCATTCAAAATATTGTGGAAAGCACTTTCCATTTAAATTTATATCAATGGCAGAACCTTAGTTTTTAATGCTTAGGAATACTGTCTATAAAGTCCTCAAGTGCTACACAGATTAAGAAATAAAATATATTTCAATTTTGTCTCTGGGCCCTTAATTGTGCAAAGTGATCCCTGCAACTGGAAAGTGGTTAAATAAATAATTGATATTATTTTGTATATGCAGCGTATTGTTTCTTTCAGGGAGATAGGTTTTTGTGCTGTGCAGTTCAGAAATTTTCTGGCATTGCTTTAGGTTTCTGAGAATGCTGTTTTTGTCTGGGTGTTTATTAATTCCTAATGCTGTTAGATTCTTATTTATTCTGTTGTAAATAAGCCTCATATAATTTTTCATGCATTTAAGTTTGTTACTGAATATAAATAATCCCTTGATATATCATGTTCCAAAGTAGTATACATAAAAGAATCTATACAGTCTGTAAGGAATACTTGCTATTTTATCTGCAATCTGGTAAAACATTATTATTAGTATTAGTATTAGTATTAGTATTAGTATTAGTATTTAGATATTAGTAAGGACATATGCATTTGTGGACATGCTATTTTTACACTTTTTGTTAAAATGTTACAGTAGCTAACATGAATCCTGTACTAAAACAGTAGTAAACTGAATTCTATAGTCTTATATTATTAACAGTACAGTGATATATGATTTTCATATTTCCCATGGACACCACTGCAATGCAGTTTGCTGGCAATATTTCCAGCTCTACACTTTTATAATGTGGATCTTTGTTGTTGAATGTGTTTTTAAAAAGTCAGTGTACACTACACAAATTATTCCTAATGTAGGAGCTATTCTGTATCTTTCTAGTTTTATGACATTTTACACTTCTTGGAGCTAGATGATTGTTCTAACCCAAGCTATTATGTAATCCTTAGGGTAACCCTGCTGCTGATTTGAACGCTATTAATTTTCTATTATAGTGTGCTAAAGATGTTCTACAGTGTGAAGCTCACCTGCATTATTGAGTCAATGACCAATTGCAGAGTTACTCTGTGGCAGTCGGAGCTTAACTCAACCCTTTGGGATCTCATTTATTATTTGCAGATATTGATTCTGGAAAAAGAAAAAGCTAAGATGTGTGAATCTAATACTGAATTAGACCTAGCCTACAGCTGTTAACTCCTAATGGTCTGCTTACTGTATGTGTGTCAACTGAAGCTTGTATTTCTTTATGTTTTCAGCTACAATAAGTTATTTGCTGCTACTAAATTACTAAAGTAATCTGCATAAATATTTTAAATCTTCTAAGCAACCTGCTTTGTCAGATATTTGCTATATTCAAATTGAATTAAATTTTAATTATTTTCCTGATTCCTTAATAATAGAATATAGAGATTCAGAAAATACTTAAGGTAATCAAGTTTAGTTATGTTTTAAGTAATTTACTGGAAAATTCATATAAAAACATGCTTTAATTCCTAACACGACTGTGCTTTGCTCTTGTGAATTTGACTCCAGAACAAGGGCTATATTGTATAACATCTATGAATGAAGTAAGGATATAATCTCCTATTTTCTCCTGTCATACTATCAATATGGTGACCCTCCAGCTCCTCTTCTTGCTGTAGTGACTTAGTAGACATAGCAAGAATCATAGTAAGTACCATTCCTTTTCCTCCTCCATTCTTTCTTCTCCTTTCTCACTAATTCATCTGAACATAAATAAAAAAGCTACTGGAAGTTTTGTGCACTAGATTCACTGGTGTTCCATACTCACCTAAATGCCTTTTACAGTGGACAGTGAAATTCTAATAAAATGAAACTTCATCAATTACTTGACTAACATCAAATCAGTAATAAACAAGGTTTATACAAAACAAAGAAATTTAAATCTTTTAGACAGGAAGAAAAGGAAGGGAAGATGGATTTGGAATGGCCTGGTAGGTAAAACTTGCCCATATTCTTCAGAAATGGCTATTGAAAAAACTGCACACACAGAGACAATATTGTCTAGCAGAAAAGTAGTGTGTTTAGGTGACTCCAGTTTTCCAGACATATCTGTGTCTACTTTCAGGCCGTAGAAGGATTTCCTATTTTTTTTTTATTGAATATTCACTATGAGCCTTCTATAGTCCAAAGCTGTCTTGCATTGTCTAGTCGCTCTTTAGAGCAAGCAAAAAGCTGTGTACCCTGCTGTAGTTTATGCACTTATTAATATTTAGATAGAAAACAGGTACAAAGATAAATGCAGTTAGAACAACGGCCACGACAGGTGGTAGGGAACATTTCCACTCTGGTAACTTTTAAATTCTGTTTACAGTTAAGTAAAGTATGAAGATAATTGGTAATGAGACAGCAAACAGCTCGTTCACAAATTAGCTTTAAAAAGCTAAAAAAATCATTCCTGGCATTCAATCTTTATGTTGAAATCAAGCTTCTAATTTAGTTATCTATTACAGACAATGAGAAGCTATCCTTTATCTGGCTCCGAATACAAGGGCAAAGGCAATGTGGCAGCATAAACCCGTGCATTTCCACAAGTGGGGGAAACAAACCTAGCGTGGGGTTATGTTTTAAATGAATCCCAGGACAAAGCTGAGTAAATGTTTAGATTATGCTGACTAAATAGCATGTAAGAAAACCAACCATCTCCATGTAAATATAACTTATGAAAGTGATTTATATTTTATTTCTGTCCTTTTAAATGTAGTTCTTATGTTTTAAATATTGTGAATATGGATTATATTCCATTTACAGATTGACAGATACAAAAACATCCTACTCCTGTGCTGTAGAAGTATTTGCATATGGTCCTGCAACACCCAGAAGCTTAATCTAAAGTTCAAAAGTACCTGAGAGATGAAGGGCTTTTCCGGGTTAAAAGCTATTTTATGAAGTGGTATTGGCAATTTCAGCAATGAAGAAACATGTTCTAGTGAGCCGTGTTAGCTCATACAGCAAGAAGCAGAGAGTACTTAGTCTCAGGAATTCTCCCCAGGTTTGCAAAGCCTTTTGAAATTAGGCTGCTGCAGGCCAGGTGGAAGTACACTTGTCAGCCTGTTAATGCAGCAATGAAAGACTGGGCAGTAATCACTGCAAAGTGAATAAAGCATAAGGAAAAATCAGCAAATTAGAGATAATAAGACTGAAGTCTGGTGAGAAATATATCTATAAACATGAACCCAAGTTCTGCTAATGACTTTTAGTTAAAGGTGTTAGGGCATTTTCAAGAGATGTTACCTGAAATCTCATGCATAGTAGTGAAGATGACCATATTTAACCCTGGTTAACCACATGCAGGGTGCAGATCTAGACTCTAATGTCCTGCTTTGGGTGGGGGGTAGTACATTAACATGACTAAGACAAAGGTGCTACTCTCCCCTTGTGGATTTTCCAACAGCTGTCTGCATGTATGCAGCTAATATATAGATCAAGAAGTCTCTTCACAAAATAAATGTTTCCAGTCTTAAATGATCCAGGGATCTACCACTCTTTTCATAAAAACCTAGCGATGACAACATTTGCCTACAGCATGCTTGTGCATGTACTCAGTTCTCAGTTAAATATCGAATGTGTCTCTCATTTAATGATTTGAATATCAAGAGCTGGGTTATTGGGATGTAGCCCTGAAGAGCCTTCCATGTGGCATAGAGGTTTCTATATGGCCCTATATGTTTCTTGTGCCTCATATATAAAAATATATTCCACTTGTAAGGGTGGAATAGTTAGTATCATTAGATGTAAGTTTGCATTTTGTATATGGAAACAATAACTTTGATATTTTAAATAAAGACACATTTTAAAGAAAAAAACACCATAACTATTTCACTCAGGACTAATTTTTAACAAAACATGAAACTTTTCTCCCAAAGCAAATTATTGAATACCTTAAAAATATTTTGAAAATATCTGTGTTACCCCTGATTTGGGTACCAAATCAGCAGTTGGGTGAAACCACTACCATTTGCCTGATGGCTGAAAGTGGATGAAATCTTTTCCAACTGCTTTGAAAGATGTCTTAAAGCATTGAAAATCATGCAGGATTTCAGCCTGAATAACATAGGTTAAATAACATATTATTAAAACCTGGAAGCTGGATACTATGCAAGCATTAGGTAACTCAAAAGAACATAATGACTATTTTGTAACTTCTCCAGCTGCAGTTACTTCTTTGAATGAAAGAACCTGATCCAATAATTTAAAAAGCGTTTACATTGTAATGCATACGATCAAATGTTTCAAATTTTTCTAAACATGCAGTTAAAAATTCAGTCTAATGTGTAATAGAGCTGTTTGCAAGGTAGCTAGTCCTCAATAAAAGCTACTTAGTAGAAAAGTTATTATGTGAAATTGTGAGAAGTGATTTCCAAAAGTGTGGCAGAGTCCCCTAATTATTTCTTACTCTGAAGTAATTACATTCATTTTCACCATTAAGAGTTCAATGAAAAAAAGTAGAAGATTATTCTTAAGGAAAAAGTTAGCTTAGTCAATTAGTTAGCTAGTTAGTTAGTTAGTTCATCACAGTTTGTAGGATTCATGTAATCCTTCCTATTATTATAACACTTTCAGGTAAATAGTTTATTTCCTGTGTAAAGTTTGTTTCTATCATTTGCCATGATTACTAAAATGCTATTTGGAAAAGCTGGAAGTCTAAAGAAATACTGAAAATTGTAAGTATAAGTTTTATGTGTGTTCAGCTATTAGGGTTTAGAATGCATATATTGATTTTTAAAAGAAACTTTATATAGATTTCACAATCATGTTTATTTAATGAACTTACCAAATTTTATATTATTTTAAGCAATAAAAGCCTACTAAGGATACTTCCTCCTCATTTCCTCTGGTCATGTGTAGGTACCTTCCAACTCTGCTCTAGTAAAAATGAATAGAGATACAGAAAAGACGAGGACTCTGCTGGATGCAAATCCAGTGTATATATTCCACTTTTGCAGATTCCTGCAAAAATCTTCCTTTTTTTTGCTTATACACCTAATTCTCATTTTTTAAATAGATTTAAAAGATAAAGGCAGAAAGCACATGTAGTTTCATATTTCTTCTGTCTCTTCTGAATCTCTCACTATATAATTCCAGCAAATGGAGAAGACAATAAAACAGTACTTAACCAAGAATCCTTGGAACATTTTGAGTGCTCAGATACAGTAAGTAGTTAAAAAGCCAAAGAGAAGGAATCTCTTTCCCAGCTCTGGCTATTTCTTGATAAGAGGTGAGACTGCTGCCCGATTTGGACCAGTGGTCGGTTTGGAAGCATATTGGGGATTCTGTGAGTCCAGACTCGGCAGCAGTGGGAATGTCAGAACTCAGCCTTGTCCTGGCCCCACAAATTATAACTTCACAAAAGTGAGATATTCTTCTTCAACAAGATGATTACTGCAATATTGTTCATCATTTACATTAATATGCGTATTACTTTTATCTAAAAATCTGTTATTGTATTCCAAAATCACATTGATTCCTGACAGAAGGAAAAAGGAAAATAAACAAGGATATAAAGCATGCCATTGATTACATTCAAGTTTTTCTCATTGGATTTTTTGTACACCTTGACTGAGCCAAGTTACATTTCCTTCCATTGCAACCAGTTTCAAACACGTCTTATCTAAATTATTACAGTTTTTGGTCTGTGTTCTAATTCAGATATTTCTTCAGCACCTATCTGACTACTAATAATATACAATACCAGGAATTTCTTGTATCATTGTTTGGAAGTGAACACTGCAGGCAGCTGACCAAGTACTCCCTCTAATATGCATTCTACTTTCCTTTCTTCCTGTTTAGAAAAAATACTATGTACTGAATTGCAGTGTATTGTGATCCAAGCTACAGTGTCTGTTCCAGGTTAGTCAAGGCCTGTGACAAAATTAGATTATATGAGGGTGTAATGAAAAGAGCTGTAGCTAGCACATTTACAAGATCCAGGCTGATATATTAGTTGTTTTTATATATCTTGAGGCAATGGAGATATTCTTACATTATTATGTCCTCTCTTCTTGCTTCAGTTTATAATTACTATCAGTTGTAATTTAGAATAATACAGTGATATATATTTTGCTTAGACTAAATTTTATTGTAGATTAAATTTTATATAAAGGTGACAGTATTTATTAATAAAGGCCAGATACATACAGATGAAATTATACATGGTTAATCTAACTTTCTATTTAAAATATTTATAATATTATAGAACAATTTGAAGCATTAGAAAATGATGGAAAGTAGGAAGACAAGCCATGAAATTAAGAGAGTGGGATTCTTCCACATTTAACTAGTTTCAAAAAGGTCAGAATCTGATCTTAATATTGATAATGATGGGGGGAAAAAGATCTTTGAGAAAAGAGAAAACATAAATGAGAAGTGTCTTGAGAGTGTCCTTTTTCTCTATTACCTATGGATGCACAATTTTTCAATCTAATGTAAAAAGCACAGAGTAGTTCTGTGGGCTAATGCCCTTTTTTCTGTTTTCCACCAAAGATCACACATGGAATGTTAATAGGCAGGACTAGAGCAAGCCAAATGTATTACCTGTATCCTGCATCCAGGAGATGCTCCAAAGTTTCTCTGGATCCTAAAGGGTAAAAGCTTTTTAAAAACATAGGCTTTGATATGGAAAACAAAATGTAACATTGAACCCAGATAGAGGAATAATCTGGCAAAGTGCATGGAGAAGAATTAAATAGCCACTCTATGTGTTTCTTTTTCCCTATTACTTGTGCTACACTGTTTCTACTACATATACATCAGGAAAAAAGTATGATATATAGACAAAAAGTGGTTTTTTCCCAGTTCTTGTACTAATAATGTTGTCATCCTAACCCACTATGATAACAGAATATTCCAATCTCCCTCCTCATGAAAGAACCTGACTGGTTATGTTATATACTTCATTGTAATATTTGTGGTTAGAAAATTATAGGTGCTTTCACAAAAGCTTTGAATCAATCGTTTGGGTTTTTTCTTAGTTTTTTTAATAGTCTTTGCAAAATAACATTACACTCTATTGTGAAATGTTTAGGGTCTTTCAGCTGTTGGAAACTACTGCTTTGAAGACAGAAAAAAAGAACAGTATCTCATTGTAGATACTACGTTATAGTTAAATTATGCTTTATAAATAACTAAAATTAATTCCATGTGACTTTTTCTCCTTCAGGAATCAGGCAGCCTGAAATGTACTTCATGGAGTCTTTGACTGGAAGTACTTTATATATTAGTTTCAACAAAATTTCCTATGAATGATGATGGCCAGTCCAATTTGTAAATTCTTGTCCAATATTTTAGTATTTTTGTAACATCTTGCAGCTCTTGTCTGAACAGTAAATTGCCCATTCTACCCCACTTGGGATGAGTAGGGGAGATGGCAATTTTAGACCAAGTAATTATAAACTGTGCATATAAATTCAAATTTTATGTAACTGACAAAGTGACCAAAAAGTACATATTTCTAACCTGTATTTTGCAAAAGCAAATTACAACATTACCTGATACTATGGGGATATTTGGATAACTTTCATCAAAGAATGAAAGCTTTTTATATCCACCCAAAGATCAGCTCCTTGAGAATAAAAAATATTTCTTGTGTTCTATCAAAAGAGGCCACTGAATATCTGGAAAACAGAGAGCAGAATCTGGAGCTGTTTTGCTAAGGATATTTGCGCTGTGAATAAAAATAAATAAACTAATCTGAAGTTATTTACAAAATGTTTGTGTGTTGCTATGTTAGGGAGCAAGCAGACTGTTTCTTTGTTTATTTTTCAGCCTTTAGTTTTGCAGTGATCTCAGTGCACTTCATTATGTTTAGATGAACAAGAACTTCAACCAGACAAAGGCTACTGTTTTAACAACTTGAACTTCTTATGGAATGAGTATGTCTTCCTCAGTATAGGTGCCCAGTGCACTTGTGTCCATTTGCTCTGCATTTCAAAACCATGCAGTTTCTGTAAACCTAATCTTCTGCAGATGCAGTTCCTTAAGAAACAGAAAATAGAGAAGAAAACCCTACACCTTCAAATTAAACTGATTCTAAAGTCAGTTGGCAAAAGGATACTTCACAGAGGTTTTCATTCACAGTCCTAAGGAGAATCTGAATTTTCTCAATAGTGTACATTTAAAACCACATTTGTTCTGAGATATTAAGACACTTGAAAGCGTACTATGTAGAAATGAGCAAGCCTTGGGGGTGAATCAGGACTGGGCTATGATCATGTCTCCCTATAACTTATTTATTCACTCTCACATTTATTCTTGAAAACCTGTAATTTATTCATACTGAAAAGTATCAAAATATGAACAGAGGCTCAAGCAGGAGGCTCCTGAAATCTAACTCTGATTAAGATACCTATTTATTCTGTGCTCTTAGGTGAGTCCCTCAAGTTCCGCAGGTCAATTTGCACATCTGTTCAGCACAAGTGACTTGAGTGAGTCCTGGGAAGATTAGTTGAGTTTGTGATGCATTTTAAAGATCAAAAAAATAAGCTAATGTCAAGGACTTTTTTCTTGATTTTAGCAGTAGTGAATGCTTCTTACAACTCTGAGAAAGGATTAATAGCAGCTTCTCTGCATAGTTATTCAGAAAAGCACTAGTTTTTCACATGTAGTTGTGGTATATTTAATATTAGCGATGCTAATGGGCATCATTCCCTGAATGGGCCTGCTTGGGGAAGAATATGACTAAAAAGAAATGTGGAGGAAGCAGTGTAAAGAATGTCAGAAACTGAGAGTTTGCTAAGGTCTTTAGCTATTCTGTGATTTGTAGAAGCTACAAGCAAATGGAACAAATTTTATTCTCTGGAATACTAGAACAGCTTTACACTGTGGTCAGAAATGGTCTAGTTGGAGCGGATCTTGCAGGAGGAACCCAATGACCAGCAGCTCTCTCCTCTGTTCTCAGTTCTCCTCCTATTCCATGAATCCATTTTTCCTCCTGTTCTGTTTACAGCCTGACGATAATTGAAGAACATATTTATGTTGCACTGGGAGGACAATCTGGCTCCTGAATATGAATCATGCAGCAGAGAATGCTGTGCAATTATATCAGACTTAGACCTAAAAGCATGCAAATTATGTTTTAGATGCAATTTCAGTAAGACACTCATCCAGTACTTTTGTTTCAAAGCTGTTTTAATTATTGTTTGATTTTAGCATTCCTTTTACACTGTCCCATATAATTAAAACTAGAAACAGTAGAGTTGACTTCAATGAAGACTTATAAATTTATTTTTGACCTTGGAATCCATCTTATGACTAACTATTGTACATTTTGGTTTTCTGTAACACAGATAGAGAACAAGCCCAAATAACATACAAGCAAAAAGCTAAGGGATTGTGATCAAATTTTTGTTTTCTGTTCTGCATTAGTAGAGTACTTATATTACTAAAATAAAGTAAACCGAAACATACCAAGTATATCAAACATGTTTAACTAACAACTGATATTAAAAATCTCTATATCCTCCAAGATGAAAATAAAAGGTTTAAGCATATGCATAAATGAATTATGCAGGATTACTCATAAGATTATTCATTATTTTAATGTCTGCAAGGTTGGTGTATTTCTGATTCAATGTCTATGTTGGGTATTGCTTACTGCATCTTATGTTAAAATTGCACCAGATATTTTCTAATTATTTGTACAAAAGCTTATTCTCATATTGTGTATTCCATAATTTTGTGAAAATTACCTATTAAAAGCTCTTGTTTCAAGAACTGTGTATTTTGAGGTAGAAAAAAACCCTTTTGTACACTAGTTAATGATGCGTCATTTTTTAAATTATGGTAAATTTGAGATTTTTTTATTAAAAAAATACCGTGAAACACTGAAAGGTCTTAGTGTTTTGTTTGGGTACCATATAATTCTCAAAAACTAAGTTACTGCACCCTGTGGAAATTTGTTTTACAAGTAACAGATGTAAATCTCCTGCAGCTGAAGGCACTGTTCATAGAAGGTTAAATTTATCCTACCTTGCACAGCAGAGCTGGTCTCTATAAATAATTTTATCATGTTTTTTATAAACATTTTGGAAAAAGAAAATTCTTGGTTTAACACAATAACATATTGTATTTTCATTGCCCAAAGAATTAGATTGATTGTAGTGGCATCTAAGACTGATAATATATCGATTTCTATTATGACACCCATTGTTTTAATGCTGGACTGCAGAGGAATTCTTCCTAAATGCATCCTTGTAGAAAATACTGACCTAGAGGACTTCATTATTCAAGCTGGAGAGACAGTCACTACTTAGCAGTAATAAACGGTTTCTGTGTTACATAGAGAATACTTTGGAAAATATGAGAGTTGTCAAATCTCTTGAAAATCCTGTCTTTACAGTACACATGACACTAAAGCTATGGCTGTATTTTGTGTTAATAAAAGCAAAGGCACAGGCAGATGTGAAAGATACCATGGCACACTGACAGGAAGCTAAGAAAAATGAGTACTTTGTTGAGGAGCAGAAAAAGACACAGGGCAATGACCTTGGGAAGATTTAATAGACAGAGTTTGCTTTTTTCCCTTCTTTTTTTCTTTTCTTATTCTGTTTTGTTTTGTTTTTAGTGGGGAAGATAAGGATTAGGCAAAGATTAGGATTAGAAAGTTAGCATGTAAAGTTTTGGCATATTAATTAAAATTTATCACTATGTTTCAGAACAAAATCAGGTATTTATAAAGAAAAAATTAAATTATCACCAAAAGCGCTGAAAAGTTTCAGCGACTCAAAATTTCCAAAGCTATCTCCAAGCTTTGGTAATGCTGATACCTAATTAAGATTACTTATCCTATATTTGAAGGATTCTTGTACTAATGTGAATGTTTGGACATGAAGGAAAAACGAAAAAAAATCCTGCAGCAGCAGAGACTGGTTTTTACTCTACTTCATGTAGAACTGAATGTAAGTGGTAGATACTGCTCATCTATGATGTGAAAAGGATATTTCAGTTGGTCAGAAAGTGCAATCATAAATTTAAGGAAGATAAAAACAAAGAGATAATCAAATTTTGTTGAAAGCCAATTATGAATTAGATATCTGATTTATATTCCCTTCTAATACCCTTATACCTATTTATGTCTTTGTATATACATGGGTAGAAATCAATTATGTTCTCAGGACTGTAAAATAACTGCATGCACCAAGCATCTCTTATCTGACCATGACCAACATCTTAACTTAGGCTGAATCTTTTCTTGCTTCATAAACTGTGCATCCTGGTTTACCCAGAAAAGTAAAAAAGAAAATTACAAAACTGAATCACAGCTATGTAAGTGCATATAAAGAAATGGCAAAAAAATGAGTCTGGTTTTGTTTTGTATTGTAAAACTCATACAATTTCAATCTGAGTCCATATCTTCACATATACCATTTAGTTCTAGAACTAATAGGCTTCATTTTCATCCATGCAATTTAATAATAACATATTGCAAGCTTCTAAGACTCAGCCATAGACAAGTTTGACTTGGGCTGTCACAGCACAGTGTAATCTGTGTATTGTGACACAGATTTGTATCAAAGAATGTTAAGTATATTTTCTGTACAATAAACCTTGTTTTGAAGAGTTACATTTAAAAGCAATTCCATGCCAAACAGAACTGCCCCTGTTTTGGCTCTGATGCTCATCTGCTAAGGCACTTCAGCATCTTAAATGTACAAATCTTTTCTTTCTTGCTCCAGAGCACTGCTATAGTTTTGGCAATGCCTTAAGAGTAAGTCAAAGGTCTGCTTCTGTGTCTTCACATTTCTGCAAGTTTCTCTAATTAATATTTTTGCACTGAGCTTAATGTCATATTCCTGCCATTTGGTCCCCTTTTTATTTTGATCAGGGTGGGGGTTAGTATTTGGTTGTGCGAGTGTGGAAACAGTAAGACTGATTTCTTGTCATAATAAGAGACATATGCTTTGGTGGGAATACAGAACTCTGAAATCATTGATTTCCGCAGCAACTTGCTTAGCATTGAGGGAAGGTCAGGGAGGTTGTCTGGCCATGTTGATTTCCAACTTTTCATATGTTCTTCTCAACAACCTCATCTGTTTTCATGGCTTTAATTACCATTTCAACACACAAGACCCAGATTTATCTCTATCCCAATGACCTTTTCCTCAATGTTAAAATTCTTATTTTAGTTATGTAAATTCTTTTGATTATTTAAGGGACCTTCTTAAATGCTATGTATTATACAAAAGTGAAGATCTTGTTTCCTGCTTGAGCACTGAGAGCTCATTTGAACAATCAACCTAAACAAATGCAAAATCTAATTCTTATTTAGATTCATAGTCTGATTTTATGGGCAATCCAATAATACATGAAAATTCTAAATTTAAAAATTACTTTCTTATCAGATGTATACAATTCTCCTGCATTTCAGTTTCTCTGCCAGCCTCTGGTTTCCAGCCTCAGGAATTAGATATCTAAGTTGTTCCTTCATCCTCTGTTCTTGTGTACATTGGTCTTCAAAGCCTAATGTCATTTGTGATACTCCTTGTTCTTCATGGATTAGGTTGCTACATTTTCTTAGTTACCAAAACCAGTCAATCCTGTAGCTGAAACAAGGGAAGAATCTGGGCAATAGTTCTGTGCACATCCTTTAAATATGGCTGGACATTTGTAGTGCACCATGGTATACATGTGTCTTACCAGGTTTGCTGTAAGAAAAGATAGAAATGGTAAACATTGAAAAACATTGTAAAACTGTACCAGTATTTTAGATGGAATCAGAGAATCGTATGGGATGGAAAAGATTTTAAGTTCATCAGGTTCACCATTAACAAAGCACTGCTCGGCCCACCACTAACCTATGTCCCAAGAACCCTATCTATGCATCTTTTAAACACCCCCAGCGACAGTGATCTCACCACTTCCCTGGGCAGCCAGTTCTGAAGCATGACAATCCTTTCCATGAAGAAATTTTTCCTAACATCCAATCTAAACCTCCCCTGGAGCAATTGGAGACCATGCTCCCTTGTTCCCTGGGAGAAGAGATTGACCTCCACCTGGTTACAATCTCCTTTCAGGTAGCTGTAGAGAGTGAAAAGACCTCTTCTGAATCTCCTGTTCTTCAGGCTTAACACCCTCAGCTCCCTCACCTGCACTGGTCATGCTTGTGATCCAGACCCTTCCCAGCTCCACTGCCCTCCTTTGGACCTGCTCCCGTACCTCAATGTCTTTGTTGCCATGAGAAGCCCAAAACTGAACACAGTGTTCGAGGTGATCCAGTGCTGAGTGCAGGAGGATGATCACTGCACTAGTCCTGCTGGCCTTTACATTCAATTAATTATTATTAGTCTATTGGGCTGCTTTCAGTAAGTCTCTTCATGTAGATGTACTTCTGCACTTTTTTCCTATATATTTTTCTTGTTCCTTCAGTCTGTAAATCCTTCAAGGCATGAACTGTCTTTTGTATCACTGTGTTCACAGAGTATTTTAAAAAATGAGACTTTTGCCTGGATCCTTAGGCATCACTGTAAAATGATAAGTAATCAATCTTTTCAATTGAAACTTCCAGACATCTCCTTCCTTTATAGAAAAGGGAAAGAGGAAACGCAGATGTTGTTTTTTGTAAGCAACTAGATTTTATTGGTCTTTATTTGTCCATTCTTTTGCAAGTAGAACCTCTTTTGACTGCATATGGGGTGCTATTTTCTGAGCAAGAACTCAGGTGGCTTTTAAATTGGTTGGTTTTCATGCAAGAATTATCATACAGGTTTGTATTGAGAGAAGATTGTTTGGAGGATTTGGGTCTTGGAATTGCATAAGAAAATTTAGTATTTCTTCTCACCACCTTGCAGTACCAGTTAAACTTTTTTACAGGATGTAATAGTTTTGATTTGCTAATTTATACATATTCATTTTCTGCTGTGAGACAGAACCAGGAGCAAAAGAGCAAGCCAGGCCTAAAACTTAAAAGGGTATAAAAAACTTTATTAACTACACAAAGAAAGAGAAAGAAAAGCAAATTCAGAATAAGATCTTTAGACACTCCTTCCTTTCCTCTCTCAACCTGCATGACAACAAAACAAACATACAAAAAAATACTTCGGTCAGTTCCCAACTTAAATACTCCTTTTCAGTTCACTTCAGAGAGAGAAGTTTCCTCTTGTCAGTTCATAGGGACTTTTCTACAAGGAGGGAAAAAAACACTTCTCTCGTGGCTTTAGTTCTCACGATTCACATCCGCCCATGAAAAGAACTTACAAATCATGAGGCTCCTCCCATTTTCACAGCTTTTCCAAAGCTGTGCTCATGGGCCATGTTAAACTCATGGGATATTTTACCTTCAAAAATGAACTATTCCAAAGCAAAAATTCTCTTCGTCTCTCTTTCTTTCTGTTCATGTTTCATCTCTAGAAAAAGGGATCTCCTTTTCTCCTTGGGGCAAAGGATTTTCAACACAGGTGCCTTTGGTCAACAATTTATCAAATCAAACACTCCAACCCCCCCATGTCTTTCTCCGNCTGGGCCAGTGTTACCTGCGCAGCAACCGGAAATAAAAGAGAGCTTTTTCCCAGGTTACCTCCTTCAAAATGTGTGTTCATGGAGCAAACTAACTTTCTCCAATTGGTTTTTCAGGCTGTCAATAACAAACCAGCCTTCAATTGGTCCCATCAACTCACAGAGGAAGTTCTCATAGAGAAAAACTTGAGTCTGTCCTTCCCCGGGTGAAGCCAGCACACAGGAAAATAAAGCTATAATCCCAGTATAATCTGCCAGTTTCTATGCAATTTGTGTTGGCTACTGTGTTTTGGATTTATGGAAGACTTTTTCAAGGCATGCTTTAGTTTATGACAAGGATTTCTTCTTGTTCATGTGCTGGTAATAATATATACAGGGAAACTGAGGCTTAGGTTCTAGAAGTGGCCTCCAATGAGTTTTAGACATTTGCATGAAGTTGACTTATGTTTGAATTCAAACCAGACCACAATGAAGCATAGCAGGGAACAGTGTTGCAACAAAATTATTAACACATTGTAGGAAATACTTCTGTAGGGCCTGGTGTAGTTGCATTCACAGGCATTCATTTAAAAATGCCAAAATATGTCTGTGGTCTGCACCAGAAGCATTGAGACATAAGAGACTTCCCTTTGCAAGAGCTGGACACCTAGGTGTCCAGGTTAGAGAAAAGTCATATTTTCTCTCGGGTTTGCATGGCTAGGCTTTGGTAGGTGGTAGGGCTACACGGGTGGCTTCTGTGAGAAGTTGCCAGAAGCTTCCTTCATGTCCAGCAAAGACAATCCCCAGCTCCAAATACAGATGTGCTACTGGTCGAGTCTGGGCCCATTAGAAATGATGGTAACGCCTCTGTAATAATAGAGTTAAGAAGGAAAGAGAAAATGTTACTACACAGATGTAACTGTAGCCAGAAAATTGTGGGCTGAGAATATGTGAGAGGAGCTACTGCAGACACCAAGGTTAGTGGAGAAGGAGGGGGAGAGTGTGCTCAAGGTGCCCAAGCTGGTATTCCCCTGAAGACTATGGTGAAGATCATGGTAAGGCAGCTGTCCGTGGGCATCCGTGCGGGTGCAGAGATCCACCTGCAGCCCATGGAGGAGCTCCACGCTGGAGCAGGGGCATGCCTGAGAGAAAGCTGTGACCCTGGGGGAAGCCTGTGGAGAGAGGACCTCACAGGTCCCTCAGAGGACCCTTGAAGGACAGCACCCCATGCAAGACTGACCCATGCTGCAGCAGTTTAGGGAGGACTGTTCCCCATGGGATGGGCTCACATTGAAGTTCATCCAGAACAATCTCCTGTGGGAGGAATCCCCTGGTGAAGCAGGGGAAGGACTCCTCTTCCTCAGCAGAAAGAGAAACACCGTTTTTTAAACATACAGGTACCGTACACCCTATCTCTTCTCAGTATCCCATGCTGAAAATGGTACAGTAAATGTACGCAGCTAAAAAAGTCTTTATAGCAGAAATATCGCCATAAGAAATTGTGTTAGGAGCAAGCAGCAGGGTGGACAAAGGTGAAAATAAGGGAAGAAAATTAATCTGCATACCCAGCAGGCAATGGTCATTTATATATTCATCTGTTTTCAGCACTGAACTTAGTGAGAGTGTGTCCATTTCACGGTGCCGTGCAGAGAAAATGAAGTGTGTAAGGTCATTCAATAAAGATTAAATTAAAAACATATTCCTATAGTACCCTCAGGGTCCATTAGCCTTGATGAGTGTACAAATACTTTCTTTGTTATATGTGCTCCATCCTGAAAGGGATTGTGTGCTCCTCTCATTATAAATGTGCACCTGAAAAGATTGAACATTATCCCCTCTTTTTTAACTGACCTGTGGCCACCACTGGGTTCATTAGTGCAGAACATCTTTTCCACTGGCTGAGTCTGCCCTATTGTTTTCACTGGCCAGGGTCAAGTCAAGGGCATTCAGCCTAGATTGGAGTCATTTGTCACAGGGTCTAGCAACAAAGCTGATTTCAGCAGAGACAGCATGAATTTCATGGGGCTGAAATGCAACCTTTGACACAGAGTGCCCAGGGCTGCTCAGGCTTGCACAGATGGCCTGCCACCCTTAGATATCTATGAACAAAGGATCGGTGAATTATAACAAAAATAAAGTTTCCGCAGTCAGCATATATTTTAAGTGTTTAAATTATTTGCAGGGTTGGTTTTTATTATTTGCAGTCTAAAATCATATCTTGAGCATTTGTGATAATTGCTGTGCTTTTTAGACTATGAAGAGAAAAAAACAATTCAGTAGGGGGCTTACTGCTTAACTGGTGTAACGGTGTAAAGTGTAGCAATTTAGTGTGGAGTGCAGGTTTTCATGGTCAGCAGGAGCCAGCATGAACAATGGGTCGTGCTGAGGTAGCATGTGGAAAATGACTTTAATACACTATACAAAATGGCTTATTGCTTTGGTCAATAGGCTGCAGTGAAGATGGTGTATTCAGCCACTTGGGAAGGTTAAACCTGTCAGGGTACACTGTGACTGATATGCAGGGGCTGCTTATGAGGTCTCTAATGGAAAAACCTGACAGGCAAAGTTATAAAGGTTACACTTGACACATACTTTAGCATTATGCCTTATATTAATCCATTTTTTTTAAAGGTAGGGTACTTCATATTTGTTAGAAATTGATGCCACAATAATGTTAAAACTCTAGAGGAAACATTTAAACTTTGGAGTAAATTAAAGGACAGGATGCTCTGCACCTGCATTACACAGATTAAATCTCTCTAAGGACAATAGTCTAGCATATTTAAATCCCACTCTGAAAACGGTTGTTTTCTTAGACATAGTTGTTTGTGTTGAAATCATTTAAGTATGTTGCTTCCTAAAATGGTACATTTGGATGTAGCAGAGAGCACTGAAGGAGTTGAGGTGTTCAGTAACTAAAATCAAGCCCAGTCCTGCTGGATATAACTTTACTTTGGCATTTAATTAAGTTCTAGGTATTGGTAGGAAGGATTTCATTTTTCATTTGAAGAGCAGGTTTTATACAGATGGTGCTCCCCAAAAACTTAGAACAAGACGAATCTCAGAAAGACTGGTTTCCTTAATAGGATTATACATGATAATATTATACTGAAAGTAGATGAAACTGAATATGATCAATTTTTTTATTGTTAGAAAAAGAAGATGGGTGTTTTCATTGTTTTTTTGGGTTTTTTGTTTTTTTGGTTTTTTTATTGGGCAGGTGGCATCTTATTTTCTACTACAAATGTGCATAGCATTGTAAGGAAGATAAAGCACTCTGATATTTGTTGCTAGTACTATTTAAAACCAAAACCATGGTGCATGCACTAAAGTGCTATATTCAGTAATAAATTTCAGTGTACTGAGACTGATTTAAGACACTTTTTAGAGATAACCATAGTAGGAATAAAATGAACAGGAGAGACACAGAATATATTTTCTGTGGGTTTATTATATCTCACCTAGGAGAGCTAGATGTATAAGTATAGGGAACCCAAAATAGTTTGGATTTTTTTCTCCTGTATTATGTTGGATTCTTGTTGATCTAATTCACTTTAAGTGGATGTATCATTATATAGCTTTTTGAAAGGTGCCAGATTTGACAGCAAAGGAGAATAAAATATTTTTATATTATATTTTGCTTCTTCAACAAAAAGAGCTGTTTAAATATTTGTGTAGAATGCAGAATATTTTAGATGCTAAAGGTAATTAAGTGGTGAAATGGTAGTCATTGATGTGTCACTGAGTGAGGAAAAAGAGAGCTGAATAATTTATAATGAAAACGTATTGTCTTCAAGGGAATTGTACCTTTAGACTTGTACAGGTCTTAATATGGCCCAGAATTGTGCTACATTGCATGGATTTGAGGAACTTGCTTGGGAATTTGGAGCCACTGCATTTGTCAAAAATTATTTGAATTGAAGTTAAAGTATAACAAAGGAAGAGCTGCCTACTAATGTATGGTAAAACATTTTAATGTATAGAATTATTCTAGTAGGGAACCTGCACAGCTAGGAAAATTGCATAGGAGCAAACAAATAACAGTCTCATATTTTTATTATGTCAGAATAAAAAATTTGGGCAAAATCTTGAATGATTTTTGCAAAGGAAAATTCAAAATCTTAAATATTTTAATGTTCACTATCTGCCAATAGAATAATCCATATACGCAAATAAACAGAAGATTAAGAAAAATACTTTTAAAGAAATTTATTGGGTTACTAGCACAACCCAACAAGAGACTTTTGATAAGGAAAGTAAAATTATAAATGAGAAATTAGTCAACAGTAAACAAAGAATACGAGGGATATGTGTAAACTCTTAGACATTGTTGAGAAGAAGATAAACAGCACTGAGTACTTGGTCTCCAATTGGCTCTGCTCTTAGATGACTGTGAGTTGAACATAAGGCTTTAGCTGACCCAGAGCAGGATGTACGCTGACACCATCAAGATGTGTAGGAGCAGAATATTTCTCTGTGTCTGGGATGACAGGGGGATCCCAANCACCATTTTGTTTCTCTCTCTTCAGTGGGAAGGTGTTAAAGTCAGGGCCTTTGGCCCTGTCCCCTGTGTCCACCACCAGTCCCCCTCCTGTTTTCTCCAGANGACTGGGACTGAATGGCAAAAACACCCTATTGTGAGGCCCTGTGCACCCTTGGCAGAGGTTACCGCGGGAGAGGGTATTCCAAGGACCCAAAAAGGACATTGTTGGGCTTTTGGGAGAACTGCTATGGAGACAGAGGAAGTTAGACAGCTGAACACCTTGCCTGTTCTCTCACAGGACCCTTCTGCTGTGGCACTGCTGAAGGTAGAATAAAAACATCACTACCCCAGCAGAGCACCATGGATAACAGCATGCCAGCCAGGACTCTGTGATCCCTATCCATGAGGTGGATTCTGAACTGGAAAGCCAGTGAGTGGCCAGCAAGACTTGCTCATCCTTTAAGAGTCTCTATATGGCTAGTGTGTAGGTTCCATGGAGAGTGAAGACTGACAGAAGACTATCATCGCTGAAAACACTCCAGTGGACATTTTTGAGAAAAGGGAGAAGATTATCCAGATACTCCTGAAGGCTGGTGTAAGGTTGAGGTAGGTGGATGGTCACTGATTAGTGAATTAGTAGCAGTGCTTGTGTATAGTTATGTGTATATATATGTAAATATANGAAGGGGAAAGCAGCGGAGGTGCAAATTGGCGGTGATGCTGAATCGACAGCACCAGCGCAGAGACTTCTGCAGGCAGAGAGCTGGCAGGGGTGACCCCAGCCCAGCCAAGCCTGTCAAGCCCAGCACAGGAGGCCTCAGCTGGGCTTAGCTGAACTGAGCCAAAGGGAGCACAACAGAACAGTTAAAAAGCTGCAGCAACATGGGAACAACCTCTAAATGGTGGAGTGGTACAAACAGCAGTGCAGGCACCTGCACAGAACTGATCTCAGTGGAGACTCGGATAGCCCAGCTCCCATGGGGTTTGTTTGTCATGCCTTTTCATTGCTTCAGTCTGATGGGTGGGATGCACTAGCCATGTTAACTCCCCTGCTGTCTTGCTCTTGCAAGGCTATGCTCCTGATGGCAGCCTAAGCAACATGTGGAAACAGTTGCCATATGCCTTTGTCTGAGGAAGGCCACACAGACACAACCTGTGGGAAGCGGCCACCATCTTGGGGGTTTTTTTGTTCCCAGAAGTGAACGCCTTTTTTTTTGGGCAAAATACCTTCTGGTTTTGTGTGCCTTTGCTGACAATATTGCTGTTGTTATCATGTGTGCCTTATTCTATCGCTTTGTGCCTTCAGTAAATTTTTTCTCAACACATAATCTCTGCTTTTGTCCCTCCCTTACTGGAAGGGGAGGGGGAGTGGCTTATTTAAAGTTTAAATTATGGACTAGTTATTAAAACAAGCACACTCAGAATTAAGATTAATCCTTACCTTGATTAAATTATTTTCGAACGTATTGTTTAAGTTGCTTAACCTCTTTGCTTCTAAATTGAATCCTGCCTGGTGACCTTGCTTTAAAACAGAGAGAGTCCATCTTAACAAATATGAAGGTCATCCAGTCCAAAGTGCATTATTTGTGTTTTAGCAATTTAATAACAAGGTGAATTGGAGCACTCCAGAGGATGGCTATAATAGCTTTACTGCTTTTTTGTTATTAAGACCTCTTAAGATAATTGTTTTCAAAATTATAATATAAGCTTTTAAGGACTTCCAGCCCAAGCACTGATTTATGTTGTCTGTGATTCCATTTCTGCTTGGTTTCACACTGTGTTAATTTTCATTAAGTCCATTATGTTTGAGATCTCTTAAGGGATTTATTTAAAATTCACCTCTTGATTAGACACATGCTGTATACTTTTACTGCTGTAACAATATCTATTTTTTCCCAGAGGTAACAAGACCTGAGTTATGGCTGTAATGCTATTCCTCAGAGTATATATATCAAGTCTCTTAGCGATATTAATATGTTGCTGTAATTATTTTTAGATGCATGTAAAATGTATAGGATTTGATCCAAAAAGATATGTTTAACATAAGTGGGTTAGGGAAGTAAATCCCAACCACATATTTTACTTTTTTTTTTTCTTTTACATGCTATAAAAGATTAGATAAACTTCAAAATATTAATTCTATATCACTTTAAAGGACTTCAAGAAGTCACTTCATCAGAATAACACATGTAAAAGTTTAATTTACAAAACAGCAGTTTACGGACTGGAAAGCTTTTTCTAAAGACATAAAAATTTTTCTTGACCTAAGGAGTCTTTCAAATAAAAGGCAGCTACACAATAGATATTTCTTAGTTGGTGTGTCATTATTATTATTAGGTACTGTTCAAATGTATATTAAATTTATTAGCAGTAACTGTAATCTATGTTTTATATATGTAGATATAAAACATATTTGATGAAATAAAAATCTCACAGCCAGGGCATATTTTCAGTGTTACAGAATGTAATAGTTTGTCTCCTTGGATTCGGAATTAGCAAAATAATGCAATGTGTGGATAAAATGTAGCTTAATTCTAAAGAGGGGGGAAAAAAAGGATGGATAGACTGAGCTATATTTTTGCAGTCTTAATACTGCATGTATTATTCCTACTCTAAAACCATATTCTTGTTACACTTTCTGTCTTTTAAGCTTCAGCTACTGTCTCAGTTATTTGATGTGCTCCTAGACACTTCATTGACTGTGAACTGGACAGGTCTTATAAAGGCACACAATCTGGACTTCCAGAAGACTAGGTCTGAGAATAGTTATACACGTTCAGCACCATGTTCTCATCTTCAATTGAATAACTTATCCTTCTTACACTGGATTACCTCAAACTTCTTTCTATGAAACAACTAATTTTTTTTTTATATTTAAGGAGATTTTAAAAAGATAAAATGAGAACCATTTTAAATTTAAAATGTATAAAATAAAGTTCTGATTCTCCTGGTTTGGATGTTACTGATTACCTCCACTTGCTGCACACTCCAATGGTTACTTTGGAAGTTCTAGAAGATTCTATCTGGAACCTAGATGCATTTATTGTAACTCTCAGCGTGAAATACTACTACCTTCTAAGCCATCTCACTCAATGTTTGGTTGAAGCATATATATTTTTCTTGTTATTTGTTAAGTAATATGGTGCTTTTAACCAATATACGAATGAAATTTACACAAAAAACCCACTAATCTGCATGGACAACTTTTTGAGAAAATTTTAGGAAATTGACATGCTCATTAATTCCTCTCATCTATTTAAGTATATATACTGTGAGTTTTTCTCTAACTGTTGTCCTTTCTGACTTTTGAAAAATTTTAGTTTCAAAAAACAGTGTGTAATTTATTCAGAAATACAGGAGAGGCTTGAGACAGGAATTAAATAACTGGTTCAAGTACTTGCCTCCTTTAGGTCTTTCACAGTAAAGTGGTTTTTCCCACATCTCATACATATCCCATCATATGTATCTCAAAGCCAGCTACTGGGACAGTATTTTGTTTGGTTTGGTAAGCTGTCTGTGTAGCATTGTGGATGTGCAAATACTAGTGAAGTGCATTCATGTTTACCATACACTAAGGCAGATCCTCTTGCGAAACTTGAATTATTGTTCAGGCATAAAGCTTCCTAGTGAAGAATAATTTGAACAGTTAAACAACTGTCCTGTGTATTTCTCCACATGGCAGAACACCATACAAATGCATACAGTAGGTTGCCTTAAACAAAAGTTGTTCCAAAGTTAATGTAATGTATTTTCTGCAGCAGCAGTTTCCCTGATCTGTACTATACTAAAACTCCAAGACAGGAGCCTCAATGCTCATTTTCACTAGATACCTTCTCTCTGCTAGGTACCTGCTCAACAGGTAGCAGCTGTGTGCTGTTTCTCTGAGAATTTCATATATTCTCTTGGGATGCAATGAGGGGGTTTTTAAAAAAGTTACCACAATTCATAACAAAGCAGATTTTTGTTATAAGAAAGAAACAAAGAAAATAATACGTCAATACATTTAACACAATTTAATTCTGATTGAAAACTTAGCGGAGGTTTTCAATAGCCCAGTTCTTGAGGTTTCTCTGCAACAGTATATCTTCAGTGTGTTGTATACTAGTGAGAAGCTGAACAGCCTCTTCAGACAACTGTTCCATAATTGCAGGTAGCATGCCTAGAGAGCACCTGAGGGTGTCTAGTATGATACTCTCACTTGCTAAAGCAATTTTCAGTGGCAGCAGGCACAGTGGTAACACATCCTCATTCATCCACCTGCAGTGATGCCTGGAAAGGCTGACCTGGAACAGAGACTAGACAGAACAAATGAATAAAATAGGTATTTATTGAAAGGATACACCTTGGGCAGTGCAAGAGCCCAGCCAGGGCTACACCTAAATCAAATCCAAGACGGATCCCAGTCAAAAGTTTTTACACTTTTATAAGTTATGGTTCATCTACATACTGGGCTCACACCACAGCCCAGGCTATGAAGTCTCAGCCCCCTGTCTGGCCCCCTTTCCCTCATCATTGTTTATGCTTTTTGGGTAATGGGTGTCCTTGATTCTCTAGCTGGGAAGAAATTGTTTTGTCTAACTACCCTCTGGAGAGAACTTACTAACACCTAATATGAAGTTTCAGAGTCACACACTAAGTAGCAGAGAATCTGAAAAATATAAAAGCTAACACCCAAGGCATCAGCAGTTTTGAGAAGTTCTTAGCTAGATGCAGAAAGACAACTATGTAAATCTTTTAATAGTGGAATCAAATGATCCTCTTTTGCTCCTGGGAAACTTTGAGTCCAGAATCTTTACATCATAAGATTGTAAAGATATTTAAAAACATATATTGTTTTTACAATTAAGAGGTTATCAAAGGACAAAGTGTAGAGGTGTTGATGATATCTTTATTTAGTGACTGAGTCTCTAGTGGCAGCTCTTTCTATGAGTTTTTAATTGAGACTGCACTTGTGATAATGACATTGCAAAATAGCTTATTCTGCATAATACTAAAAACAAAAACAAACCATAAAATTAATTTTGTAAAGAGAAACATGCCATAAATTAATTTATAAGGAGGCATGATTTTCGACACCTTTTCTTTGTCTAAGGTTCTTATTGCTGTGAGCCATCTCATTTTTCTACTCTTGTACACCAAGTGAGCTTGTGGAAGTTTGCCTGTTACAATAAATTCTCTTTGGGTCTGCTTTGTCATTACAAATTTCTGCCATTGTCTTTACTGTAGTATCTTTTTAGAGGCTTTAATCAGGAAAGTTGAAAGCAAAATTGACCTTGTGAGCTATAGACATTTTTCATCTCCTATCCTACCTGAAATCTAGTGGGGTTTTTAATAAAACTATCTGTTTTAGGAGCAGATTGAAAGCTATAATTCTTACGAAGTGGCATCAGACTTGAACAGTGGCCTCAGACTTGAACAGTGGCCTCTACAAACAGACATTAAGAATGCATGTGACATGGAAAATATGTTAAAGGTAGGTGATTCTTTTTCTTTATTATTAGGTGTATTTCAGTAAGTAGCACAGAGAAACACTGTAATACGTTGCAGATGGCAAAACAAAAGTAAGTAATTCTAGCATGGTGAAAGCTTTATTTATTTTTTTCAAGGTGAACCTATGTAGCTGAAAACATGATAAATTCAGAAATTTTTGGAATTTTAAATTAAACTGAATTTGAATGCTTCTTTTATCCATTCTACCTGTTTGTGGGGTGGGGTTTTTTTGCCTCACCTGACTTTTCCTCTGTGTTTTCCTATCTGGATATTATAGGGAAAGGTGTACTTTTACTTTATTTGCTGTAGTCTAAGGTCCTTAATTAAATACCGATTATCTCTTCCAAGTGGGAGAAATATTGCCTGGCTGCTTAAAGCAGTGCTTTATACTACAGAAGTAGTAGGGTAGAGTCTCTCCCTTCTCTTCCCCTCATAAAGAAGTTGTAGGCTGCAGTGACGTCTCCCCTCAATCTTCTCTTCTCCAGGTTGAACAGACCCAGTGACCTCAGCCACTCATATGGCTTCTCCTCAAGGGCCTTCAATATTCTTGTGGCCCTCTTTTGGACACTCTCT
>VWZS01007859.1:40732-55718 GCA_013397075.1 Rhabdornis inornatus
CTTTATATCTTTCTTATATTGTGGCACCCAGCCTGCTCCCAGTACTCGAGGTGAGGCTGCCCCAGTGCAGAGCAGAGTGGGACAATCCCCTCCCTTGCCTGGCTGTGATGCTGTCCCTGATGCCCCCAGGACACGCTTGGCCCTCCTGGCTGCCAGGACACTGCTGACTCATGTTCAACTTGCCACTGACCAGGACCCCCAGGTCCCTTTTTGTGGTGCTGCTTTCCAGCATCTCATTCCCCAGACTGCCCATCCATCCAGGGTTACTCCATCCCAGGAGAAGAATCCAGCACTTTCCCTTGTTGAATGTGGTTGGTGATTGTCCGTTCCTCTGATTTGCTGAGGATTCTCTGCAGGGCCTCCCTGAATTTGAGGGACCCAACAGATCTTCCTATATTTATATCATCTACGAACTTGATTAACATCCCTTCCACTCCTACATCCAAGTCATCTATGAAGATGCTGAAGAGCACAGGGCTGAAGATAGAGACCTGTGGAAACCCAGTGGTGACAGGTCACCAGTCTGATGTGACCCCACGTCACCCTGTTACCCTTTGTGCCCAACCAGTGAGCCAGTTGCTCTCCCATTCCGTGATGTGTTTATCCAGTTGTGTGCTGCACATTTTATCCATAAGAATACTAAGAGAGACAGCACGGAAAAATGGAATGCTTTACTGAAACCCAGACACCAACTGGCTTCCCCTGATCAGCTAGGCAGGTTACCTTGTTACAAAGGCAAATTAGAGTTGATAAGCAGGATAATAGCAATGGCAATACAGAAATTTTTCAAAGGGAAAGTACATATCTAATGCCATGTTAGATCTCCTTAGAACTGGGTAGCTAATTGCAGAGCATTTTTAGAACACTATTTGCTCTTTAAATAAATATCAATTAGCAATTGCCATAGCAACTGTGAAATATAGGATGTCCTGGTATGTAAGGTATGTTAACTTCTAAGATGCAAGACACCAAGTGGGAAATACAAAGATGTCAGGGAATAATTTGTAATTTTTTCCTCAGTGTTTTTAGGGGATGGAACAGATACAGCTGTTCAGTGCTGAGTTTGTGGAAATAAAAATATTGCATCTTCATTTTATATTCCTCTTTTCTCCTTGGAATGATGATCAGAATCATATTTTTTTCTTTATTTGGAGGTTTTTTGTGCTCAGAATTGAATGAAAACAGAAATCAAAGTCATGGGTGAAGAAAGCAAAATTTTGACCTGAAGAACTGCGGGTTATCCCTCTCCTCAGGCTCATCATATTTTTGGAAATATGATGGAACATGGCTGTTTACAGTGCATGCAAATGAAGTCGCTTCTTCCAAGTGCAAATTATACTCAATCAGCATAGTCACCTCCTCCTATTGGCAAAGTGGAAAAAAATAGACCAACAGAAAATTTTTCTCCCTGAGAGTACAGTACAATGCTCAAGTTGCCCAAGAGGATTTTGCCTCTCTGCCCTTGGAGGTACTCATGATGCAGATGAATGAAGCCTTGCTGGCCTGACCGGTGGTAGGTCTAGATTTAGTGGCAGATTGGATCCTCTTAATGTAACTGTCAATCAGTATTTCTTTAATATTGTAAATCTGTGAAAGTATGCTAACAGTTGCTTTCTTTACTTGATAGAAAAATTTAAAATCCTTGTTACAAAGAAAGGCATGGTCTCATATTAAAATCTGACATGTTCTTGTGAGGGCTTTGGTGGAAGCATTCTGCTTCCCTCTGTCTGCGGTATAGAGTTCAGGTCAACAGCACCATTTCAGCATCTCATTGTTTCAGTCTGGCTACCTTTTTAAGATTTTCATTGTCCTTTTTCATTATTATTTTAGCAGCGTTTCTCCTGCCTGCTATGTGTCTTTTGGTTTTTATAGCATCAGAACATCCTTGGATAAAATTCCATGGAAAATAATCTTTTTTCAGGCAAGTTTGTATCCTGCCAAGAACTGCAAAATGGTCAGTTACACATTATAGCATAAGAAAAGCTTGTTTTGGAAAATTTTAAGCACTTTTCTACTTATGGTCAGAGTTTCCATTTTCACTGGCTATTCCCCTTCAGAGATTCTTCTACTTCATTTGTTATAAATCATTAAATAAGTGTCTTTCATTGCCACACTAACTAAACAGTTATGGGTGTATCACCTAGCCTGTGGAGATTTATAGAGAGGTGATGTTGAACATCTTTGTAGTTACATTTTGTGCGCTAAACACATATGAATGAACTAAGGAAGTTTAAGGAAAACATAAAAACAGATATAAAGAACACATCACAGGCTATGAAAGCTGTATGTTTTAATTATGTAGCTTTTCTTGGTGGGTTTCTGCGTAGACTACTGCAGAAAATATGTTGCTTTCATGTTTTCAGGTGAGGATTAACTCTTTTGAGAAGATTTTCCTCTTTTACCCAAAAAATCTGTGTCTTTGATGAGTTATTATTCAACCTAGCTAGTATTTTGAAAGTCTTCACGTGTTAATTGTGTTCAGGAAACATCTTTCAGAGCTGCCTTTTTAGGTGTTTCTAAGAGACAATAGAAAACAGTAAGTTGCCATCTTTTTAAATGAAACATGCACCCTTTCTGAGAAAAAAATGTAATGCATATCTACTATTTCTCCTCCTCTTACAAGTATTTTACACTAACGTTGGCATTTTAAGAAATAATATTAATACAGATAAAAAAACAACTGAAAAGAGAAGATAATTTCTAATTGGATTTTCATTAAAGAAAGAGACATAAAATCATGTTAAAAGGTGAGCTTAAAAACTACTTCAGCTGATCCTTTTATCCATTGCTGCCCCAAGATTAAAAGTGCTAGGGAAGTGGGAAGAGCAATGGATTAGTGACTGAAAAGACCCATGCAGAATAATGTGCATTGAACTTTGTCTTGACTGAGCTGGGATTATTACTAAAGTATTGTTTATGCGCAGTTCTTGTGACAATGGAAGTGAAATTGTCAGGAATTAGTATCAATATATGAGAGATGTTAAACTAATTTCATAGCTCTGTGACAATGTGACATTAGATACAGATGATGTAAGTCCTTCAAAGTCATCTTCTTAGCAATCACATTTGAAACAATTTCGGTTTTCTGTTGATTTCAAAGTAGCCTACATTCTTTACTACTTTATTGCTTAACTTTTTTATGATTTTGTGTCTCCTACTTGTTTAGACTGCTGTTAGTATTGTGATGTTAGCATGTTGCACTGTTTAGCAGTTTGTTTGCCATCTCATTTTGAACTATAGTTTGGATTCCTCTCACTGTAGTTTCCTTTTTTTTTATTCTACTTTGTTTTATCTTTCTAAGCAAACTTCTCATTTTGAATTTTAGGATACTGAATATTCCCCAAGTAATAAAGTAAGGTGTTTTAGATACTCTTTTTATTAATTTTGATAAGATCTCTTGAGGAATATAAAGATGTATTGAGCTTTAGTAAACCTGACATGAACTTTCATACACTAAATATTTGAACAGATTGACAAAAATAAGAATTTTTCATATATTAAAATACGTTTAAAGGGATTACAATTAAAGAAATGACTAGGTATTTGTCAGCCATCCAGTGGGGGTTATTAAATACCCTATGTATTTCCTGTCAGAAGACACATTCTTGCAAATATGCAGAATTTTGGAAATTTTGATAGAAATAAATTAACTTTGCTTTAGCCTTCAGATTTCTGGGGCTTTTGTTGATGGTTTTGTTTCTTTTAAGTTTTTTTTCTTGTTGTGAAGTTTTGGATGTTTTCTTCTGTACATTTTACAGCAGAGATTCTGGGCAGGCTATTATTGAAGTGTTTTGACCTATGAGTCTTTTAAATTTTTGGCTTTAAGCCACTGGAGCCTAGAGGATTTCTGCTAGAAAGAACGTGCTTCTCTCCTCATTATGAAAGTCCCTATGTCAAATCTCTCAATTTCCTCATGTGTTCATACTTTTTGTTCAGGTTGGTGTTCTCTATTCAATGAACTTTCCTTGCTTAAATAAACTAAAGATTCTTTCTATTCAATAGCGAATTCGTCCTTTCCTGCTTTTTCATCTCTTTTCTATGTATGTTATTCTATGAATGCTATTCTTACCCACCTCAATTTCTAAAAGTCTGATGCTCTACAAGTTTGGGAAATCCATCCTTCTACCTATTACTGAAACTTCTGTGGTCATTCTTATGAAATTAGTTTAGGTTCCTAAATTTACAAGCATGGAGAATTTCTGTCCTCCCACCTGCACTAGAAAATTTGACACATGCTTTCTACAAGTATATTTGATTCCAGGTAAACCCAGACAAAGGTGAGCTGCTAAAGAACAGCCTGCACATACCATCAAACTTGCATTTTCCTGCATTCTGGCATTCAGTTTACTGTAGAAAATCACATATGCTTGTTTTCCATCTTAATACAGTTTTCAAAATATGATGACTAATTCTGCTAGATGTAAAAGTTACCATCAGCACTTTCATTGTTTTTCAAGGTTTATTTAAAGTTAACATATATTTAATTTATATATTTATATTATTCAGGAAAAATTTTACCTTACAACTTAAGTTTCTTTGAGAGATTCATGAGTTTTCACACTACCTTTTAAAAGTCTTAGCTTAGTGGAGAGTCTGGTCAACAAAATTTAGAGACTCATAACACTTTCTGTTCTTAAAAAACATCTAATTTAGCAATCAGAATTACTTTAACTATATTAAGACTTTTATGATAGTCTTAATAATATTAAAAAAATACTGTTAGTAAGAGAGAAAAATAGTATTAGTCAATAATATACAAGTTACTACTTAAGAATTCAAAACAAAATTCTAAATTTATAAGTATAAAGTAGTGCTTTGAGAATTGTCTGTAAAATTTTGAGATCTTACTGGTGCAATGTTGGGACACAAATTTCATAAGAAATGGTGGATTTGTTTTCAGAGGGATTTTTACATGTGGTATTCTCAAGTTATACTGAATTGCAACTGGAAGATGAAAAAGAAATTGCACATTTAAAAAAGTAAATTTGTTTAGAGTTCATTTTTTTCCAAATACAAGGCATAGAAGAATAATTTTTGGAAGGTTAAAAATTATAAACATGTACATTAAAAAAATGTACTATTTCCCATTCTTCCAAATGCATTAGCATTTTAATATTTCACAGATTCCACAGATATAATTTATGTGTAGTTTTCACAATAGTTGTATCTCACACTGTTTTGGCAAGTAGCCTCTGGACAGTAAGATTATTGAATATGTTTAAAAGTAGGTAAAAGGGCACTTGTACTACCATTAACTATTCATTTGTTCTGACTGAACTGATGATCCTTTGCCACACAGAATAGTACATGTGTATGTGACAGTTAAGTGTGATATACTACTGTTCAAACACATGAAATGCTTTATGTCTGGGAATAGAAAACAGAAATGCAAAAACAGAGAATAAAAAATGACAATTGGTGATGTACCCAAAACTACTTTAAGAGGTTTCACTGTCTAAAAATGCATTTACAGACTAATTTGTCCTTGTATTTCCACTCGACATTATAGCCATGGAAATATTTCCTTTATCAAAGCTGATTTTGAAAACAAATGCTTCTTAAAACAGCCTTGTTCAGCAAGCCTGTGTACTCAAGCATTGCCCTTTTAAATGTAGCATGCTGAACAGGAAATTTCTAAACTTTTGTTGTCCTTGTTGGGATAGCTACTTATTGATTAAACTGGAACTGAATTAACCAAAGCTGTAGAAACAACAGTAACCAATGCAAGTCAACCCACATTTCAGTTTTACTGAGCTTCCAGGTGGAGTTCATTACAGCGAATCACCCAGCATGATCCCCTTGACAGCACATGAAGAAAAGAGCCTAAATTAAGGTGTTTTGTACTGAAAGGCTCATTTCCTCCTCAAATGTGAAGGCCTCCTGCTTTTCCCACACTCACTTAAAATACAGAACATTTGCTATCCTCAGAGGTCCCTACTGCTATTTGCTGCTTTGTTTGCATAGCACGTGAAATATTAATGAATTTGCAAGCTGAAGCACCACATATTTTTAACGAAGATTCCATAGTTGTGAGCTCCTAGCTTGTGAACTGATAATTAAGAATTTACAGCTATATATTGTTTATTTATAAACAATCAGACCTGTGGGCATCCTGCTTGTAGTGATTATTCCTTGACCACCTCATTCTTTGCCCACCATATTTCATTCAAACCTAAGGAACCTTCTAGTTTTGCAGGACTACCCGTGTCCTGATAAAGAACAATGCTGACATTCCCATGAAATTCCTTTTAGGTAGACCATATCCTATGCAATACAGCTAGGAAAAGTAATGGTCTGGCTGGAGTGTCCTCCCATGACCTCTAACAGTCTCTGTCAAAGCAAACCATCCTACAATTCTCTGGTAAGTTCTGTTTCTGCTTATAGTGTATATATGAAGACAAATACTGTCACAGTGGAATCACAGAAGCCTTATCAATTTGCTGTTTGAAGTGCTAGTCTATATTTTAAAACTATGTTCAAATATGATGAATTGTTGAGGTGGCCATAGCAACAACTGGGGTAAGTCTGGCCATGATTGTTACACTGAACAGTACAAGGAGGTTTCCAAGTTCAGGGACACCCAAGCAGCAGACCAGAGCCCTGTCAGGACCTAGTAGCTCTTATGAGAGCACCAGGCATATAGGTGGTATTGCCAAGACCATCCAAGAAAGATTTAAATAGCTTTAGGGTATTGCCAAAGCACAGCAAACAGGGCGAGCAAACAGGATGTGGCACATCAAAAGGATGTGGTGTGACAGTCCAAGGGCATGCAGGAGTGGTGCTGAAATCTGCAGTTGGCCCACACCTCTGCTAAGTGCTGAGTGGTTTTGGTCTCTTCCGTAATGATGGGCACCTGACTTAGAGCCAAAATCATTGTGTCTGCTGAGACAGCCCCTGAAAATTCTGATGCTTCCACCCATCTGTTTGCTCGACTACCTCTCTGAAGTGCTTCTATATAAATGCACACAGCATGTACAATAAACAAGGACTACAAATCTATGTGTGATCACAGGTCCACGATCTCATTATGATTACTAAGAGGTGGTGGGATAGTTCATATGCCTGGAATATTTTCAGGTTGGCTATGTACATTTTAGAAAGATCAGAGATGCAAGGTGATGGAGTTACTCTTTATGTGAGAACACTATAATGCATTGAGCTTTACCCAGGGACAAGAAAATGATCTGAGAGTCAACAATCTAAGGGTAAGAACTAAGGGACACTCAACAGGGCACTGTTGTATGTGCCCTGGTAATGACAGCGCCAAAAGGGACCAGAAGGAGGAATTTTATGGGCTTTCTGTGAGCAGCTGGCAATAGCCTCATGGTCACAGGTCCTGTTTCTCCTGGGAAACTTCAACCACCCTGATATTTGCTGGAGGGACAAGGTGGCTTGGAACACACAGTCCAGGTTATTGCAGATCATTGAAGTAACTTTTTGATGCAAGTGGTGGAGGAGCCAACAAGGAAAGGAGTGTTGCTGGACCTTGTACTAACAAACCAGAAGTGAGTGGACGAAGATACAAAGGCTGGGAGCAGCCTTGGCTATAGTGACCATGAGATGGCAAAATTCAGGTGCCTGCATGGAGGAAGCAAAGCAGTACAAAGGACTAGGACTCCATACTTCCAGAGAACTAACAGACCTCTTCAAAGACATACTTAAAGGAATCCCATGGACAGGGCTGTAGGAGAGAAGGGGGTCCAAGAGAGCTAGTCAATGTTTAAGCAACAATTCCTCCAAGCTCAAGATCGGTGTATCTCCAGGATTAAAAGTCAGGCAAAGGTGGCAAGACACCCCCATGGATGAGCAGGAAGCTCCTAGTAAATCTCAAACACAAGAAAGAAACTTATAGATGTAGGAAAAAGAATAGGCCATGTGGAATAGGTATGCAAGGATGTGACGAGGAAAGGTAAGGTCCACTTGGAATTGAATCTGGCAAGGGACATCAAGGACAACAAGAATGTTTTCTACAAGTATATCAGCAGCGAAAGGAATATATGGAAAACATGGGGCCTTTGTTGAATCAGAAGGGTGTTCTGTTAATGGGAGACACAGACTAGGCAAAAAAACCAAATGTCTTCTTTGCCTCAGGCTTCACTACTGAGAATGGCTCTCAAGAGTCCTAGACCTTGCAGGTAAGAGAAGTAGGCCAGAGGAAGGATGGAAGCCTTCCCCTTGTTGAGGGATGGGTTAGAGATGGACTAGATAGACCTAACATTCATAAATCCATGGGGCGTTGATGGGAAGCATCGACAGGTGCTGAGTGAGCAGATAGTGTTGCTAAGCCAATCACCATCATTTTTGAAAAACCCTGGAGAATGGGAGGGGTCTTGATAACTGGAGGAAGGCCAGCGTTACTCCCATCTTCAAAAAGGACAAGGAGGACACCTGGGAAACTACTGGCCAATCACCTCCATCCCTGGAAAAGTGATGAAACAGACCACTCTGGAGGTCATCATAAGCACGTAGAAGAAAAGAAGGTCAGAAGTAGTAAGTAACCATCGATTCATCAAGGAAAATTGTACATAACTAATCTGATAGCCTTCTTTGATGTTACAGGTGATGAGGGGAGAGATGTTGATGTTTTCTACCTCAGCTTCAGCAAGGCTTTTGTTGTAAGCAAGATTTTTTTTGTAAATCCACTACTGTCACAAAAATATACCACCTTAAAAGTTGAAAATACAAACCAAACCTTATTGGAACACCTGTTCTTTTCTATGGGAACCAAAACAAGGAATCAAAATATCACAGTTTTTGCTATCCACCTTAGAATCTGACCATGGATAAAAATGTTGCTTCTTTAGATACATGAGAAGCAAAATCTATATAACGTCTGTTAAAGGCACCAGCAAAGGTCAACCACACATCTCAAATATCTTTGGGGGAAAAAGAACAAAGAAAAAAAAAGAGCAATTATTCTATCACCAGACTAGCATATGAGGAATGTACAAGCAAGTTTTTATGGACATGAATAAACAGAAACGCAGATCTTTATATAAAGGACTCCAGCACCTGTAGCCCCTTCAGCTAGACAGGCCTGTAATGGTTGCTGTTGTAGTTCCAACACACCAGATTCTGATAACCTCTTCTTAGCAGAATCCCAGGTTCTCTGGTTTTTATTTTGGTGGTTTTGTTTGTTGTTTTGGGGGGCTTGGGGAAGTTTCGGGGGTTTTCTTGTTTTGTTTTTTTAGTTTTTTTGTTTGGTTGGTTTAATTTTTGAGATTTTTGTTGTTTTGTGTTTGTGTGTTTGATTGTTTTTGTTGTTGGTTTGGTTTGGGGGGGGCGGTTTGATTGATTGGTTTTTTTAGTGCTTAGGTCTTCATTAATGTCAGTAAGAAGCTCTGAGGTATTAGTCCAGCATGTTCACCCTTCACAGCTTTGGCACACAGTAGCTTCCACTGTTATTGGAGACTAGGATTTATGTTGTTGAAATCAAAACACAGAACACACACCAAAGAAATCTCTGACACTGAGAAAAGTACATGAACCTTGAAGTAGCTAGTGCCAGCAAGTTTGAAAACATTTGTCACCTCTTCCTTTATTTTTGTTTGTAAACTTCCCGAATTCTAGATGCTGGTGGCCTTTTTTGCCAGGGGTTTGCTTCAGGATAAGACACTTATTTCAAGAAGGAAGTTTAGATCTGTGTGTGCATGAGTAACACTAGTAATTCTTACAAATTCTTACTGCCCGTTAAATTAGAGAACAAAATTGTGTTTGTGTGAGGGATATGCCTTGGATATGTCTTTTGCTGTTCCCAGAAGAAAACAAAATTGGTCTTTGGGTCTCTCATCTTTTACAAGGAGTTTGTACATTATGTTCTGAAAAGTTATGACTGGTAAATAAATTTGGAAAATTTAGCTTTATGCATTACACATACTTTATTCAGACCCCTGGGGGCTCAGCAGTACCTTCCCATAACCCTGCACTGGTTGTATTAGGTCACTGCGACTGCTCGCCCCCTAACCCAGGTCAAAGAGATTTCTGACTTAGAAAGTAGTTCTAGGTAACAGAAGGAATGAAAAGGATATATTTTGAATGCAGGGAAACAAAACAATGTTCACAGAGACAGAACAATTAACATAGTCAACATGACCTAGGAAAATAGCAGGGAGAAGGAATACTCACAATTGTATGTGAAATACAGGGAAGGTCTATAAAATAAAGAATGGGGAAAAGGCAACTACATTTTGATGCAGAAAATCTAGATGGAAAATGGTGAGATGAACTGGACAAAAGGGTAATTCAGAAACTGGTAAACGAAAAGGATTGAGACCAGAGCAAGGCTGCTACTCAACCAAGGTCTCATGGATTAGGGTAAGGCTAGGGTTATAAATGAAGATTTAAATTATTAAGGTTGGGGCTTGCCAAGGCTTGCAAAGTAAATAAAGGCATGGTTTGAATTAAAGCTACAGACAGAGATTCAGCATGGACTTGAAGTCATGTAACCAGGATCAGCATCTGGAATCTGGGGAAGTGGGATGGAATTCATATATACAAGCTTAGAAAACAGCATTGCCCAGGCAAACAAACAAATGTTTGAGGCTGTAGGAGTTAGCTGAAGGACTCACAGCAGTCCTTAACACCTGCAATTTGCAAACATCCACAAATCAGCATAGAAGGCAGTGTCCCTTGGGGTTTTTGGTTGTTTGGTTGGTTTTGGTTTTTTGTTTGTTTTAGGTTTGTTTTGTCTTGGGGTCTTTTTGAGAATTCATTCATTTCTTATATAAGAAGGCAACTTCAACCAATTGAAAAGTTGACTTAAGTGGTCAACTGAGTATATAGCTACAGTTTATGATCTGAAAAACCATAAATACAATGACACATGGAAAGATTTCAGCAGTTCTTAGTTGGTTCTAGTAAAAGACAAATAAAATGTATGCTCTCAAAACTAGCACTTAAGCTATTCCTTTTACAAAGACTTTAAAGCTTACTAAAACCAACAGATTATGTCTTGCAAGCTTTCTAAGAATATTGGCTTGTGTCTACCTTGAGCAAAGTAGCTCTGTACAGTCACATTCTGTTCAGAAGATGGAAATCCCATAATTAAGTTTGAAATTAAAACCTTAATTCAACTCAGTGTGAATGCATTACACCACTTAATTACTTCACTGTGCACTATTTTTTTTCCTCTTTGCTGTACTTTGTTCAGAGGATGGTCATTGCTGTGGGTCTAAGTGGTACTTTTCCTATCAAGGAAAATGTTCATCATAGTACTCTGGCTTACTTTTTACCAAAGCTACAAAATACAGATTGAAAAGGCTGTGACTACAGATCAAAGGAGACATGAAAAATTGCATTACATCTGCAGAAGGTTTTGTGTCTAACGGTAGGCTATGTCTGTCACACGTGGCAGCACCTCTGAAGGTAATTAATTTTTGTTATGTTGAAGCTGATATATTGACACAAAAAATATAGTACAGATAGTAGCTTGGGTTTCAACAGCACAGTGCCTCTGTGCTTGGGCTGATTAATTAGGTTTGCTCCCTTGCAGTAAAACCAAAACTAATTACTTTAGAAGGAGAGCTCTGCTGACTGGATATACAGTTAGTTCACTCAGTGCCAACTTCGGTGTCAGTGCAAAACTGTACTTAGCATGAGGCTAAATGAAGCCAAATATTTAAACAGCCTTTTGATATTTTGTTAGTCATTTTATATCTCTGATTTTCTAATTTAATAACTTGTGAGAGGTACAGTGAGAATTCATGTTAACCAGTGGTGGAATTTGAATCTGTTCAATTCCATCTCATGTAAACTGTATCAGAAAATCAGATGTTTGGCATCTTGGAGTATACAGACAAAATCTTGATAAATGTTGTGATGACCATACCACTACATTTCTTTTGAGTATTGCAGAAAATACATCAGCAGTTGTTCATGAAAAGCTTAGCTACAGCAGTGAGTGTTATAGAACAATTTAAGCTTAAATTAATCTTTCTGTTAAAAGAGTGGATTTGGATCTAGCGTAGCAAATCACAAACTTATTTGGTGAATGCTACTCATCGTAGATCCAACAAGGCAGAGGGAAATAGCATGTGATTATGCAATTAAAGAAATATCATTATATTCACACACAAGGAAACTGGGTAAAGAGTACACAGTCAGGTATTTATTTTTTCTTAGTACAAGAGTATTTGGTTTTGGTACCTTACTCTGGAGCCTTACTTTCTTGTGATAAGTAAGAATACAAAAAAAAAAAAAAGAAGAGAAGTAATATCAATTTAAAAGACAGCAAAACCTACAAAATTATTATTATCAAAAAGTTGCCCAATGTTAGATTTATTCAGCCTCAAGAAGAGCAAACTGAGGGAGAACTAATTATGGTCTACATCTTTCTCAAGAGAGAAGAGGAGGGCAGTCACTGATCTGTTCTCTGGTCGTGACCAGTGACAGTACCCAAGGGAATGGCCTGAAGTTATGTTCAGAAGAGGTTTAGGTTGGATATCAGGAAAAGGCTCTTCAGCCAGAGGACGGCTGACAGCTGGAACAGGCCCCTAGGGCAGTAAGGCATAACAGCACCAAGTATGACAGAACTCAGGAAGCATGGGGACAATACTGTCAGGCGTACAGTATTGTCCCCAAACTTCCTGAGTTCTGTCATACTCTGGTGTGATTCTTGGGGATGCTGCAGTGCAGGGCCAGGAGTTGGACTTGATGATCCTTGTGGGTCGCCTTTTGGCTTAGAATATTCTGTGATTCTATTATTTCATAAGCTGTACTTAACTACGCTCATGCTGGGGAGCCATAAGAATTTTTTAGTCTGTAATCTAGAGAAAAGAGCATTTTACTGATTTATATTTTTTCAGAAAGTCCATAGACAAATATAGATACAAGTATATTTTCTTATAGTTCTGTGCCTCACAGTTTGATTTAAGAAAGCAGAATGGGAACATAGAAACAACTGACAAATATTACAATGTTTTTTTCCAGAAACAGACCACAATATCTCTCAAACAACTATACTGACTTGCTTACAAACAACTATGCTATTGCTTATGACATTTATTGTATTAGAAGTTTTATGCAATTTTGTTAATTTGGCAGTTTTGAGTCTGATCAGTATTTAGTTGCAACCTTTCCAGAATGGCTGTCAAGCTGAATTCACCAAATAATTTACATTATAATATTGGAAATGTTTAATTGAAAACACACAGATTTCTGTTGTCAGTTTGATATATTAGAGTGATGGTACAGTTTAGTGTAGGAGAAATTAGCTCAAAATCATGATTTTTCAGATTATTTTAGACAGAATTTTTTCTGAATCAGATAATATATTTAAGAGGGTATTTGCATAACTGAAAATTATCATGGCAACTGGGATTATTTTCTAGATACCTTTTTTATTCTGTCAAGAAAACAATTTTTGTGCACCAATTTTACTAGGTTAGGGGGTTTTATATTTATAAAAATGTGACTAGTTACCAGCTAAATGAGAATACCCTCTCCTGATCTGAAAACCAAAGTTTTCAAAGGGTCAGTGCATCCCTAATTATAATGATGCAGTTAACAGTACTCTAATTGAAAGATTGTGTCAGCATTTCCATTATAAGGCCATGTTTTTCATGGGTTGTAGCTCAGCTGTAAAGATTCAATCTGGGCTGAAACACGCCAGAAAAACTCATCCTACTTCATACTGAAAGCCTTCAAACTCCCAATTAAACAAGTGAGTTTTCCAGGCACTGACTATTTTAAAAAAATAAGACCAGACTTTATGTTATTAATTTTACTATGCCATGATAAACAAAGGATCACCATGCAAGCAACTATTTTTGTAAGTGCTTTCAAATTTTGCATTTTTTTAGAATGCAAGCTCACCTGAAAATTATCCCCCATATCAGATAATTTTACTGTTTTATCCTTACATCTGCTTCAGGAAGTAAAACACCTAGTGAAATATAAATATTTTAATTTGAAGTGACTTTGATGTAATATTTGATAGTGATATTTTATGCTGTATAGACAGAAACTAGTAAAACAATAAAAGATACAGTAATTTCAACATGCTTCACAACAAAGGCTAAATAATAAAAGAAATTTTTTGCTAAAAAAAGATGAAAAACTGTAGGGGAAAATTACATTTAAGCTATAAAGAAATATTAACTATGGAGTGTAAAATAAGTGATTAAAACCACCTCAGAACATTCATTTAAAAGCACATAGAAAACATCCTTAACTGAAAGCAAAAAATATCAAAATGCCAGTTTTCTTGAGATGTGTACTTCTACTAGAAAAACAACAAAGAAAAAAAATGAGCCTGATTTAATTCTGATGAAAAATCTGAGTACATGGCTGCAAAGAGAGAATCAAAGCAATATATTGCAATATGTGTTGTAGTAAAATCTTTCCTTACTTGAAACATAAAGAACCCCAAAAAACTAAATAACAACAATAAAGACTTGTACTATTTGTAGACAAATGAAAGAATTTGCGTTTTAAATATTTTGAAATGTCAGAAATACAATATTACACATCCAGAAACTATTAAAGGCCTCAACATTTCTTCAATTGATGAGATTGGCAAGCCAATTAATTACAGTCGGAATCAGTGTGAGTGTGACACTGAGAGAGATTTTTCTGCAGACTAGCACAGACGTGAGACCTCATGACCTCTGAAAATGTCAGAGCAGCCTGGTCAGCATCTACATAGCATGATGGGATATAATCCATGTGTGACGTTGTTATGCAACATAATCTTTCTTAGCCATGCCCAGACATGTATATCTGAGCTGCATTTGCATTTGAGAGACCCTTTCAACCACTGGCTTATTCCATAGGTATTTTTAATAGCTTCTAAGTAAATATTCAGTTCATTGCAAAACACAAAACTAAGATGAATTGCTAACTTAAACATTTTACTGAGAACCAACAACATTAATAATATACTAGAATATGTCATTGTCTTAGGTTGCAATACAGGATGTGACCAAAAGTATGTATTCTATCACCACCTGTTGAAAACAAGTGGAGCAGTGATCTTTATCTCTGTGGG